>JADLZN010012031.1:0-121867 GCA_018155175.1 Sinocyclocheilus anophthalmus
TCCCCCAGTCCTCAGAAAAAAAAAAAACTAAGACCAGAGACTTCAAAATCAAGCGCCTCAAAGCCTCAAGCGGTCTCCCCAATTACATCTTATGAATTCCAAAGCTTTTCTTCGTCTTCTTTTTCCTCTTTTTTTTTGAGCTCACATCTCTTTGCCTTGCAAACCTCCCCTGACATCCACCCCTAACGTCCCCCCTTTTTACCAGCTCAACCTTCGTTCCTGTCCTCCCCCGCCCTCTCCTCTCCTCCTCTTGGGTCTAAATAGAAAGTGACAAGTCTTCCTGTTCCCGTGCAAAATTTATGATCAATGTTTCATTAATCACAGATTCTTAAAACATTCTGCTCCTTTGGGATCTTCATCTCTTCTTAAATAAAACAGAAAGAGCCAGGCTTTCTCCAAAGGAGGATAAGAACATGTAGCAACACTCTCTTCAATTCCTTGCCACTGGTGAAATAATGGTCATTGTTTATGACATCCATGCACTGAGAGCCCAGGCAATGCAGCGACCCGCTGAGCTTAATGTGTTGTCTAAATGTCACATCTCATCCTGCCAGGAAACAGAGGGATTATGCCGTGCATAGCTCCTTCTTTAGAAAAAAAAAGGCCAACAAAATGTGTTTTTTTTTTAAAGGTCTTAACTGATTTCACCTGCTTTAAGAGGAAAACCGGGTCATTTAGGAATGTTTCTCCCTTGGAAGCGCTCGCTTTGCATGCTAACGTGAAGCAAAGCGATACTGGAGAATGAGGAGAAAAAGCAAACAATGACAACAAAAGCCCGTTCCTCCTGCTTTGAACAAGCCATCGTGTTTCAAACGCTGAATCTCAACTTCATCAGCAGGACAGCTGGTGTTTAGTTCACTAAAGGACACTAGGCAGTTGGCAACAGCCGTTGTTATCTTCAAAGACTTCCCTTTAACAATTCACTCATTTAAGAAAGATCTTCTATTATCTATGGCCAAAAATGACATGCATCCTACTCTGGATTTCTGTTTGAATTCTCTCTGTAGGCATGCATGCTTATTCTTTTAACTTGCCGCTTGTAGTCTAGTCCACTTTGCAGTGTATTCTGGATGGGGAATATCCACTTATGCCAGAAAAGACCACGGCTGACGTGTTTAACAATGTGTTCACACAAATTGAGATTCTTACCTCAAAACACTTTTACCATAGTCCAGAATTTTAGAGCTAATACATTTTGTATATGTAAATGCAGTAGCATTCATTGATTTGATACTAAGTAACTAGACTAAATTTGGCATAACCAACAATTAATTATTCCTTACTGCTTAAATTTAAAAAGAAAATGTAATATATAAAATAAAACCCAAGAAAAATCTAAATAGCTATACAATTTTATTAAAATACTAATAAAACTATAACAGTATATCAGTGATTCTAAAACAACACTGCCCAGAATTTTATATAATACTAAATAATAATAATCTTGTTGGTTGTTGTTGGTCCGTACTATGTGGTTGGTTTTTATCATGCATTTTTAAATCAAATTCAAATAGTTACTCTGACTCCCGTCAGTTGCGTAAAACCAGCCAGTCAGGTTGAAACTGAAGATTTCCGCCAGTGCTTTCCATTTCCATATGCCGTATGCATCAAACGATCGGTGAGCATCTGTATATAGGCGGTCTGTCTGAGCTTGAGACTGTACAATATTCCTCCTCTCAAAGTGATTCATTATAGAGAACATACTGATGGAGAGGGCTGTTGAAATGCATGAAAGTGAACTCCGTTGGCTAAAGCTGTCAGGAATCAATGACCTGTGAGCTCATCTTCAGAATTATTGGCTTCTTAAAAGTATGCCAGCTATATAATTAACCGACCTTAACCGAAAGGCTCAAAGGTTAGGTTTAAAAAAAGAAAAATGGCTTCAATTCAAGGCTCTACCTATAAAGAGTCAGTTCTCCACCCACATCCTTTGAAAATGGCAGAGCCCCTCACACCTCTCATGGCCGCTGCTATTCATTAACCTTTAGCTTCTAACTTATATGGGCTTTTATTTTCTTTTATACGGTTCAGTGAATTATAAATATGTGGACTCCCACAATAGTTGCCAGAAGGAAATTCACAAAGTCAGTTTTCCTGACTGAGCAGTTTAAATCATTTGCAAACTGTACGTCACAAGGCGAGAGGAGTTTTCTCAAAACTGCAGCTATAATGCATTGTATAGCCGTGTGGGTCAGCGACATGACGGTCAGTTTACTGACCTATCTGTTCATTTATTCAAAAATACATCCATCCACTCCCTACACTGCTTATCCTCTGCAGGGTCACAGGGGTGCTGGATACGGTGGCCGAGAAGTGCAAAAACAAATCCCAATTCTGAGACTATAAGCTCATATATTAGTAGTTTTCATAATACAGTTTTCGTATCATCATCATCATTATCTTATTATTATTATTACTATATTAATGAACTACTACTACTACTACTACTAGATCATAATAATATAATGAAATTCCTAATAATAATATGATGATAATATGGGATGGTAATAATAGACAATTTAGTTATTTATTTAAATTAGATTATACAAATACACATGTATTCACTGTTTAAGGAACATGAATTATGTTAGTAATTTTTATTTGATGGTTAAACCACATGACATTTCCATGGTCATTCAGTTGGAAATGGTGTAAAAGTTTTCCAAAATCATTGATTTGAACACAGATACGAGATTATTAAGATTGCGCAGTAGACTAAGCTGAGTTTCTGTGCTGGATCCACTAATGAACTGCATTTCCCATTGACTAAGCATTTTGTTGGAACTGAATGTACAGAACCACAAACCATAAAGAAAGAGCTCCTGAAGACATTTGCAATGTGAGGGCTGATTAAGTATGAGTGCATTAATACTAATATAAACCTTTTGTCTCGTGTGGCCAGGGTTCATTTCCTCTCCTCCAGCCTAGAGATCAATACGGTTTGCCACAGGGGTCAAGATGATTCGATTTTGGTGCAGCCGATCGGAATTCTTTTATCGGTTTATAATCATTGAGAGTAGTTTCAATTTGTCGAGGAGAGCCGGACTTCCTCTGATCTTAGTGGGAACAGCACAGAAGTGATTCCCCTTGAGCTACAGGGCTGGATTTCTATTCCCGTCCCAGCAATAAAACACAACAGAAGCTGAAGGCAGACTTTTCCCATATGCACTTTCCATCAGTCTGGACTGCAGCATGACGCTTATTGATTTCCCTCCATCCAGGTTTATCTCAAGGTTACGTCTGGATAACTCATGAATAACAGATACAGTCAAATTAAATTGACATGCATTCTTGGAATTAAGCCTCCGCTTTTAACATTTTTAACAGGTTGAGTTGAAAATATATAAGATGAGAACATTTTGAAGCATGTTTGGACTAATTCATAATTATATGAGCCTGTGCTTGGAACACAAAATAGCATTTATTTCCCATTATGTAATGTATTTTCAAGTTAAACAGATATTCTGTCAGAAATAATTGGATTGTGAAATATTGTATTGGATTGTGAAAAGCAGGCATAGTAGAATGTAACACAATTACATTTTTTATCAGTTTGCGTTTTTATTTATATATTTATGTATTTACTTGTTTACTTACTGGGCTTGTATATTTATATTAGGAATGTATTTATATGTATTAGAGTATACTATATACACTGCTTATTTTTATTTGTTTATTTATTTATTTGAATTATTCTGTGTCTATTTGAGTTTATTTTTATCTTTTATCTGTGAGCAAATCAGTGCATACATTTTATAAGCAGATTAATTTTCCATATTGACAAAATATTAGAAAGCATTTAAGACTAAATTGCATAATAAATACAAATTCATTATAAAATGCTATTTATTATGACATATTATTAAATATCCATTTGATCCCATGTTCTAAGCATACTTGCATACCAGTATTAGGTAAGTTACTCTAAAAAGTAATAAATTACTAGCTACTAATTAAGTCTGACCTGTGTCACCCTTTTCACCCTTTCACCCCTTTTAACCCTTCAAATAAATAAATAATATGCAATTGCATAAATTATTCTTCAAAGGACCAAAATATTTAAAGGGAGAAGGTTATATTAAAAACACACATTTTAAAATCAAATGTTACAGTTTGATGTTTAATGCACTTTATCTAGAATTGTTCTAGTCTATACAGTATTTAACGCAATTACATCAGAAGTAACTGTAATTAGATTACAGAAAAAAAAAAGAGTAATCCCTTACTTTACTTTTTCAAGGAAAAAGTATTAAGTTACAGTAATTAAGTATTTAGTAATGCATTACACCCAACACTGCTGTACACGCTGTTCATATGAGTCCTACACTAGCGCAGACACCACTCTTAAACTGTGTGTGTGTGTGTGTGTGCTCTGTGTGTGTGTGCTCTGTGTGTGTGTGTGTGTGTTTGTGTGTGTGTGCATCTTGTGTGTGTTGTGTGTTGTGTGTGTGTTTGTTGTGTGTTGTGTGTTGTGTGTGTGTTGTGTGTGCGTCCGCTCCATGGCGATCCCAGACAACAGAATGAACAGTCATCTGACACCTTGTGATGAATGAAGCTCATCCCTACATTCCTCTGATAAATTCCTCCCCTCCACTTCACATCCATTTCCTCATCATATAAAGCACGCACTGCATTGCATTAGGTGCCCATTACCATTATGCATTTTGGCAAAGCTGCTAACACTCTCATCAGTCGCACACCAGGCAGCCGACTAACAGGATACTACAGCACTATACGCTCCTTATAGATGCTGCACCTGCTGTAGTGGACTTATTTGAAGCTTTATTTTAAAGGAAACACACTGGGTATGAATATTCATGGTAGTAAATCAGATTGTCCTCTGGAAAACCAACACAAATAGATTGCATTTGGTTGCAGTGCTAAGGCTATGGATTGTATCATATTTTATTTGAAGCTTGATTGCTTTACACTTTTAAATATAAATGCCTTAATTAGATATGTTGGTAATTCATCCTCTATAGCATTCACCCAGTGCTGCACATTAAATGATCCATGTCACTTAAAATTCATGCTGTACGTTCGCAAAATAGAGCCACAGTTTTCTGCTTATTTATTCAAAATGATAACTTTTAGCAAACAACAGCGTAGGCTACCCTGCAGCAACTAATTTGCAAACACTTTATGACTCATATTTTATTGACAGGTTAGCTTTTATGACTGATATTATAATTGATTCATTTTAGACTCTGGCTTATTTGCTGAAATTGTTTCTTGCAAAACATAATTAGGAATATTAGGCTTCATTCTCGATGTCTGTTAGTTTAGTAAACTGCATTTTAACAGCTTTCCCCATCTCTTCAAACTCTCTGCACAGCTTCCGCGATGGAGAGAATATGCGCACCTCGCAAAACTTTGTAGACAATCCAGCCGCATGATGCAATTTTCAATTTCCTCCAAATGAGTGAAATAATCACATCCATTTCCTGATATCCCGCGCCATTTATTTTACACTCACCCTTATTTTCCTCTTCTCCTCCTCTTCACTTGGCCCAGTTTGAGTCGTTGCTTTAGTTATCATTGTAGAAAAGACTCTGCATGCATTAGAGTGGCAGCCTGAGTTATGAAAATGATCCCAGAACTAATATTTAAACAGTTATGCAACAAAGAGCTGAAATTCATACAGCCCACTGAGAAGAAACACGCACACTCAGATGGAGTATGCATATTGATAACTATTTGTAGGAGATGAATGTGAGGCATAAATTATTCTCTAAACAATTTACTTTGTTTTGTTGAGGAGGCAAAGCAATTTGGCTGAGTTGTTTGGGCTTCAATGTGATCTGCAGTACTGGTCAAATCCAATCATAACACTGTTTGAAAAAAATCGAGATTATGCATCTGATACCATATACTTGCCTGAGGAATGTATCTCTATATAAATACTAAAATAATGATGTCTGTTTAATTAATAATTACTTTTTATTTTATTTTTTATGTATTTATTTGTTTATTTTCTTTAGTTAGTTTAGTTAGTTCTAGCAATATTGTTGTTAAACTTGCTGAGTAAAAGTATATTTCTAGGAAAAATACTTAAACCCAACCTTTTGAACAATAGTGTTCAACACACACGTTTCCAAAAAAACAAAAAAACACGCCCTCAACTTTTTCAAAAGTAATCTGTAATCAGAAATGTTTCTTGAGCAGCAATATTAGAATGATTTCTGAAGATCAAGTGACACTGAAGACTGGAAAGTCACGAATGCGGAAAATGAACGTTAAAATGTATTTTTAAATCAAATAAATGCAGCCTGGGCAAAGCATAAGGCACTTCTTTTAAAAATAATAAATATTCTTAAAGATTCCATACTTCTGGTTGTCACGCCCCTGGACTCTATCTATGTGTTTTTCCCTCTCCATGTGCTCCATGACCCAGTTTTCCCTCATGATTGATTATGTTTCGCTTGAAACGAAGCCGTTTTAATCAAGCCTTTTAAGTCGTGTAACGCGGTTCCAAGCTAAAGGACCAGTTGCATACAAATACAAAATGTGTTTATAAGTTAGGGATGCTCCGATCAGGTTTTTTGCAGCCGATACTGAGTACCGATTTCTTGTCATGGTGATTGGCCGATACCGATGCCGATTCTGATGGTTCAAGTTTTATATAGACGGTTTCATCGGGCGTATGCGCCTGGCCCGAAGTTAACTTCCGGTCTGTGTTTGTTCATCAGTCTGACTATGGCGCCGGCTACAAACGCAGTTAAAATTAAGGTGATGAGTAGACTGAAGTTGATCTCAGGTGGTTGTGCTGTGGGATGTTTCCCATACATTTATTTATTTGTGGCACTCGCCACAATATCAAAACTGACCGATTTTCCAAAAGGCTTCGTTGAATAAACATGAGCACTGCACGTGTTAAAGTCGAAACCCTGTGTGGGTGTTTTTAGATCACTGTATTTCTGAAGGAAGACTATCTTTAGAAAATGTCACAATGTCATTTTCATTTCATCTTGCATGTTATATGCCTGATAAAACAGCGTTTGTGAGCTCAGCGCTGCTTTGTGTACAGCCTTTACTGGGGAAACCTCTGTTTCTCCTGCTTTAAAGCACCTCCTGCTGGCAGAGAATGAAAACGCTGCAAACATATTTTGCTTTTCCTATATCCACGGGCGCTGCGGATGATCTGCGGGTCGGGTAATAAAAAAATGCATTCTGATTATTTGCGGATGGGTCGCGGGTGGATAAAATAAATCGTAAATGATGCAAATATTAACTACATTTTTTTTAAATACATTTTTTTTCCATGAGGCAGACGATTTTGTGTGTGTGTGTGTGTGTGTGTGTGTTCGTTCGTCTGATCCGGAAGTTGCAGTGACCGAAACGGTGACATTCCAGATAAAGTTTGAAAGGAGTAAAGCCTGTGTTAATGCTATTGAGTAGGCTAATATGGCCAATAAGTTATTTTGTTTCATTTATGTCCCCACGCATCATGTACGTCATCACGCGTTGACGTCATCAAATTACGATCGGTTCGTGAGATCGGCCAAGTTAGTGTGTACCGATCGAATCATAAAATGTGATTATCGGCGATCGATCGGAGCATCCCTAGTGTTTATCATATAAAGTGATTATGACTCTTCAGAAGATTGGAATTATACCACTCATATTGTATCGGTTACTTCTACAATCTCTGTATGGACTATGGAAATGTAGGAACAGAAATCCCTGTGTTCATTGAAGACATCTTCATTTGTGTTTTGAAAATAAAGTTTGTGGGTTTAGAATAGCATGAGTAATTCACAGAGGTTTCTATGAATGAACTAACCCGTTAATTGCATCAAATGTTGATCTTCATTTAGCTTTCCAGCTAGCCAAATACAACTAATTATTTACCTTGAAAGCTGGGGAGACTCTCACATGAGTTCTGCTGTTGGTCTTCCATGTCCCTTTGTTGCTGATTGACAAATGCTGTTGACAATTGGGGGGATCATTAGTGACATTCCATTTGCTAAAATTAAAAATCACCTTTAAATATGGGTACACTGGTATTCCTCGAATTTATTCACACAAAATAGGACCAAGCACAGCAGCAGTCGTGCAGCTGTATGCTTTAACAATTGCATAGTTGTAACTTTTAGTAAACATTGTAGATTTGGATATAAAAATGAAATTAAGATAAAATAGAAAGTTCAGACTTACAGTTGCTTAGAGGGTTTACAGCTCTGCTCTGCGAAACCTGAGGTTGCACAACAGGACCTGATAATAGAAATGCCACTTTTTGTGTTCTGGCTGTTATGCACCTTTAATCTTACTTATTTCATACTGGGTCATTTTGTGTCATATCAACCAAATTCCAGAAACTTCCCTGAATCAAATTTGATATTTTCAATATTTTTTTCTGAAGAAAGAAAACCAAAATATTGAATGTCACAGATTATTATTATTATTTTTTTTTTGACATATGCAGCAAAGATTGCTGAAGTCAACAAATTTTACTAATAGAGCTACCAATCTTTATGTAAAAATAAAATAACAATGCTGCCATCTTTCTAATTCCCTTGTGATTTGGCTGATAAATCTTCATTTTGACCCCCCTCTACAAAATCATGGATTTCACAGTAGATATAAATGCTCTTCATTTATTTATTTAAATAACTTTTTATTTTACTTTCAACCTCTGGTTGAGTCGACACGGAATGTGTACTTTTATTCATAGCATTTCCTTTTTTTTTTTTTCATTACCTTTTTTGTTGCGCTTTAGAATTGCTGGAGGTTTTGGTGCAGGTGGAACACTTGGTTTGTTTGCAGCTTTTCTTTTTTTAATGGGTGGTTGTTCTGCTGCCTCGTCATCTGACGAGTAGATGTGATCGGTACTTGTTTTCTTTCTAGGAAAACAAAGATAAAATAACAACTGCACACATTCATTGCCTCTTTGTGTGATGTAGCAAATACTCATAGAAATGTGCTCAATAGATTTTATGCTTTATTTCTCCTTAAAGGGTTAGGTCATCCACAAATTAGAATTCTGTCATTAATTACTCACCATCATGTCGTTCCAAACCCGGAAGCCCTTCATTCATCTTCAGAACACAAGTTAAGATATTTTTGATAAAATCCGAGAGCATTCTGATCCTGCATAGACAGCAAGGTAACTTCCACGTTCAAGGCCCAGAAAGGAAATAAGGACTATAGTGGTTCAACCTTAATTATGAAGTGACGATAATACTTGTTCAACAATTAATTTTTTTCTGTGTCAGTCTCTGACATGCATTCACGAGAGGTGCTGATGCAGGAGCAGGCATTTTGACAGAGACCTGGATGCTCTATTTTAACAATGACTTTAATACCTTTCTGAGGTGGTAGTGGCTATGGGGTATTTAATCAATTATATCTTAATTTGTGTTCCAAAGATGAACGAAGGTTTTGTTGGTTTGGAATGACATGAGGGTGAGTAATTAATGACAGAATTTTCCATTTTTGGGTGAACTAACCCTTCAAAGCACTGGATAACAGCACCCGAAAAGCTCCTATTCAATAACTTATACCATGGTCTGTCTGAATACTCTATTCTGATTGGCTGGCAGGTATGTATTAAAACAGTTTAATGCACAGGTAGTTCCAAGTCCGTTTATATCACCGTTCTGTATTAATGCGCTGATTTCGTTGATGCACACATGCAGAAAGAGAGATCAGACATCACGCTGCATACACACAGAAACATTCAGGAGCATAGAAACTTGTTTTTAATGCTGTCCTGTGACTTTTATTAATAAAATAGCTTCGATCCTGGATTAGGGTAAGGGATAATGCATGGCTAGTTGTGCATTAAATTATAATATTATAAATATTTTAATGCACAACGTGGAAGCAAAGAACCACTCGACGTGAAGTGCATTAAAATGGTTTAATGCACAACTAGCCATGCATTATCCCTTACCCTAATCCAGGATCGAAGCTATTTTATTAATAAAAGTCATTTTAAAGATAGATGACACATGAAGGCAAATGATGCCATTTTCATTTGTTAAACAATTTATTTTGTCTTTTTGTGAGGACTTACTTGGGAATCCTTTTTCCAGCAATTTCAGGTTCTGAGTTTATGTCAGAAGTGTAGCTGGCCTTCTTCCAGTTGTTGGCCACATTCTGAAAAGATGCTGAAAAAAAGAAATGCAGGTACGGCTTATTTTTTGTTTATTAAAGCTATGTGAGATCATGTTTTACAGTGTGGATAAATGATGTGCAAAGATTCTGAAAAATGAAATACAGGTAATCTGGGCAAGATCATTTGATTAATTTACAGCATCATTACTCTTACCTGACTCGTGCAGGATTCTTGCTCTATGTTGGGTCCACCCTTTCTCTGGCTGTGGTGCCTCCATTGTCCTAACACTCTTCAGCAACCGGTCAAGATCTTTATATGGTGGCCACCAGGAGTAGCCATCTGCATACCAGGACTTGGCAGCTGGTCCAGTCGTCCCTTCTCCCTCAAACTCCACGATTAGGTACATTTTTTTTTCTTTCTTTGTTCTTTTTTTTTTTTTTTTGTTTAAGGTGCAAGCCTGAAATCCATATTGTTTATTAACTCTGATTAATTTTCAACAATGTTATTGAAATGCATGAACTATGAAACAAAAAGTGCTGATAAAGAATTACTCTGTATGTAAAAGAGGAATTGAAACGAATTGACTGTGATAGGGGACAAGAAATATTTTGCTCTCTATTTCCTCAAACTTGCAGAAATCAACTGTTGTTGAGAGGTTATCCACTAAATGAATGCCAAGTGTAGAGGATGGCAGTGGATAGTCAAAAAAGGATTCCTGGTGTTTGAAGGTACTGTAAGCTACATAAATTTCATCCCTTAATGAAATTATGTTTTGCAGCTTAGCAACTTTGCCGCCAATGCAAACGTGACTGTTTGCCTGATCCAGTTTCAGAGTGTGAGGGCTTGTTCTCAACTCTTTATATTGTGTCGCCTCGTGAAAGGATGCAGGTAGAGGACCAGTCGCATGTGGTTTTTTGAGCAGATGTGGCCTGGTTTTGTGAGGTTTTTTGCAGCATCTTTGCATTTCTGAGAATCTTTTTATTATTTGACTCAGAGGGCATGTTGGTTTCCTCAGAAGTCTTTTGAGTTTGTTTAGGTGATTCTCGTACTTGAAAGCACTGAAGTTGTCAAGGACACCATGCTTTTTCGCATCATCTGCAAGATGTACAAGGCAGTGTGCATTGTAGGACAAGAATTTTGGACCATACAGTTGACCAAAGTGAGTGACAAAGAGAACCAGTATGTCATTGGCATAATCACAGTAATCTTCAATCAAACTGTTGTTGCACAGGATGAAGATTCCCACAAAAAGTAGCAAGAAATTTTTGTACACCTCTGTGTTAAGGAGATCTTTCATCATGACAGGTCCGGTATACAGTAAAAACTGCCTGAACTCTGTTTCCTTCCACCTATCAATTTCTCTCAGTGCCCTTAGTTTCCATGCAAACTCCATGGGCACACTTCTCTGAGCATTTATCAATCTTTCTGACAATGTGTTTATTTAAAATCCTGACAGCCTACAAGTCAGAGGACCCATCTTCAGCCACAAGAGAAGAAGCCGTCTCATGTTTCCGAGGCACACGAGGTGCATGTAGTCGAGGGGGAAACCAGAGACCATGTCTAGGGATGTTTCTTCAAGAGGTGATGGACCATGATGATGATCAGCATCTGTCTTGTTTCTGAAACTCTCATTAGTTCTTAAAGGCATGTCAATTCTTGGAAATGTCATTCTATTTTCAAGGTACAAACCATCCTGTGTGCATTTTTCACATCCGTGATAGCCTGTGTGACCTTTAACATTTTTCAGGAATGCACGGGCAGGTGCATCGCAGACCATCGAAGAGAGTTGTACAGTTAACATCACTCCTTCAAATTCAAATCCTTTAGCTAATTCATTTACTTCAGAGATGAATTCTTGAAGATACTCAGCTAGTGATGTAGGTTTACTTGTGCCACAAAATAAACCTATTGTCACTGGTTCCTCTTGTTTGATGTTTTGCAGTGTCCCTAGGATGGGCCAGAACTGTGTTGCTGAGCTCTTATAGAGGGGCAAACCATCAATGTTGGCCTGAAGCTCCAACGCGTGAATGTTGCGCAGAATGTCAACATTCTGATGTAGCACCTCTGCAATTGAATTCAGCACTCCAAAATGGTAATACTGGCCACCAGCCTTGTCTTGTATTTCAGGGTTCAAACGCACAGTTCCTAGCAATGTCCTCGAGTCTTTTGGCAGATTTAAACTGTGCAGCCGTAGAATGTTGAGCAGTGAATTCAATGCCACATGTGTAATTTTGTGTTCAGTAGCCCAGGATGCCAAATCATCTTCTAGGGAAGTTGGATCAGATTCTGATTCTGATTCTGTGTCTGATTCACTGTCATCAGGAACACTTGCCATATTGACATCTTCAGTCTCGTCAATATGAGAGAGACAGTCCATAAATGTTTCTTCATCATCATTTTGACCTTGACAGGTGTTACTCTGCATGCAACCCAACTCCTTCCCCCAAGTTGTTGCCTGTATTGTCTGCAGTTGTTGATCCACCTTGTCCTTTGCTTTTCTTCTCAGTGTCCAATAGGATGGTTCATTTGAAGCCATAGTATTAAGACCTTAATACAAGCAAACCCCTGATTTGTTGTTTGTTTACTGGCCTACCAAGTCATGTGCATTAACATAATTAATGTACATACCTTTAGTTGGTTGACGGATGGTAATAGATAACTTTCTGTAGTCAAATTAAACAAAGGACAGGAGTTACATGCTGAAATTGAAATAACTACATAACAAAAATATATATATTTTTTTTTAAATTTTATCTAAATTTTCACTTGTACTGATGCATTTTATGGTTATATAAATAGTTTCCAGTACAATACAGTACATGATTTAAATCAAAGATTGACAATCTTCCATAATTGAGGTTTAAATATAGATTTAATTCTCATTTCATCCCCTTATGTTCTTTAAAGCATCATCAGTTGCACCTAAGAGATCTGCTCACATAAAATTATACATTTACACACACACAAAAGTTTGGTACTGGTAAGATTTTCATGTTTTTGAAAGAAATCGTATGACTAAAGGCTGTTTATTTGATGAAAGTACACTAAAAAGAAAATTGTTACATTTTCACTATATATATTCATTGTACATTTTTTCACAATTTTGTGTATGAGCATCAAATCAGCGTATTAAAATGATTTCCAAAGAATCATGTGACACTGAAAACTGGAGTAATGATGCTGAAAATTCAGCTTTGCATCCCAGGAATAAATAGCATTTTAAAATATTAAAATAGAAAACGGCGTTTACTTTCTTTTTGCTTTCTTTCTTTATGTATGTACATATTTATTTATGTAATGAAGTTTTCACCTTTTCAATTTTTACTGCATTTTTGATTAATTGCAGTCTTGGTCTAGCAAGACTTTTTCTTGCTGTCTAAATGCATTTATGTACACTGCTGTTCAAAAGTTTGCCATCAGTAGGGTTTGTAATGTTTTTTTTTAAGTCTGTTCTGCTCTTAAAGTTTGCATTTATTTGATCCAAAATACAGGAAAAAAGGTAATGTGAAATATGAGAAATTAAAATTATGGGTATCTATTTTTACATACTTTATGATGTGATTTATTTCTGTGATGCAAAGCTGTATTTTCAGCATCATTACTCCAGTCTTCAGTGTCACATGATCCTTCAGAAATCATTCTAATATGCTGATTTATTGTTGGGAACAGTTGTGCTGCTTAGTATATTTTTTTTTCTTTTGGAACCAGTGATACTTTTTCAGGATTCTTTGATGAATAAAAAGTTTAAAAGAACAGCATTTATTTAAAATAAATCTTTTGTAACATAACAATAACGCAGTGTACTTGATGTCAATCTATCTTCAGGGTGAGAGTTGAATGGTGCTTAGTCTCGCGAGATTTTAATTAGGTTTCCTCTGTTTCAAGGCATGCGATTGGCTGTTCGGCGCTGATGTCAGGCTGCAAGAAAGCCCTATTCAACGGAGAGAATTGATCAGCGTCATGGTACAAGCGAAGCCTGAATGGTTTGATAAACTTGAAACGAAATCCCGTAACCTTGAGTTTGTTCAACTGTTATCACTGAACAGGCCCCTTTTGTGATTCACGAAAATGCGTGTTAATACCAGCTGGAAACGGGGCCTGCGCTTGTGCTGTCGCCAGGGTGTCATCGGCGCAAAGGTAACCATAACACCTGTTAACTGTGCATGGTAAGGAATAGTGGGTCTTACATAATGGCTATCATATAAGTTATGTTTAGTTCTTGTGAAACTTGATCCGGGCCGCTGTTACTACGTTAGCTCGGAGCCTCTGTTCATGGTTAACTTGCGTTACATTTCTCAGAGCTGGTGGGTCTAAACCAATCTGAAATAGCCCCTTATAACGTCCAATAATACAGTTAACTTGAAGGAATGACTGGAAACGAGTGAGCGATTTCGGACAGCCGTTGAGTGTACATCTTCGCGTTACTTGCGGTGCGTGAATGAGTGCACTCGACAGCGTCCACTCAGGTTTCGGACATCACTACAAATGGATGTCCCCTCGAAAAGTATCCTATTTGAGGGTACAGAGTGGCGATTTTAGATTCAGTTCAAGTGATAAGTATAGCAACATTTTAAATGTGTACGTTATTTTCCTCAGTGCAGATGGGCCTAAACCAATCCGTATCGAGCAGAGCAACGCTTCAGATTTTCCCGCCCGACCTGTGATTGGAGCCGGTCGGAATGGCGTTCAAGTGAATGAGATGCCGTCAGTCAGCTGTTTCGCGAGGGAAAAAAACGCGGCCTTAACATTTCGGCATTTAGTTTTAGTGTGGTTTTTTGTATTTGTAACTTTAATATTTAGTGTGTGTCTGTGTGTACATGTATAATGATTTTTATCTCGAATATAATTAAACAAAGATATCAGAAGGCTGATTAATCCATATAACTGTCAACGTTACTTACCAACAACTTGACGAACTGACGACAAACTACAAACAAACAAACTTAAAGACGCCTAGTAATGAACTTATAAAAACAACAGTAGTAGAAACAGACGTGTAATGAATGAACAGGAACGTAATATATACAACTGGTGCTATTTACAGGTTATTAATGTGGGAAAAATTATCCAAAAATGTTGAGAGTACAGTAGGCTGAGGAAATCGCAACGGTCATCTGATACAAATTACAACGGTCATCGCATATATGTAGCCTACGGTCACGTGACATTCATTCATTTATGTTTTTTTTTTTTTCATTTTATTTATCTATTATCATTTTTCCTGAGCTAGATACAGGGAACCCAATGTGCTCATGTTTAGAGAGGTTATAAATATTGCTATGTTTTAATATTGCTTAGTACAGGTTTTTTTTATTTTTTACGGGTTGCCAAAGACATAATGTCAAGGGCTACTTGTTTGCTACTTGTATTTATTTGTAAAAGAAGAAACAAACTGTTTTCTATAAAAGTCTGGAATTCATGAAATACAGTAACCTAAACACATTTAGTATGGATATAACTGCAAAAACTACCATAGCTTCATAACAAAAATAATTCTGTAATACTGCATTATTCTTGTAACGGTTAATACAGTCTTGAGCCCTGATTCACAGTGGATGTCTGATGGCAAGTTGGATGGAGTGATTTTTACAATGGCAACTCACAGACTCAATGCGGGCACCTTGTTGGAAACCGCTTGTTTAATATATTGCTTCTCCACAAATCCACTGTAAGATTTAGGTTCTACAATTTTTTTTTTAAACTGTGTATTATATCTATTCCTTTGATACATGAGTGATGTGTCTGGGACATGATTTATTTTTCTCAAGTTTCCTTGATTCTGCTGCTTTGGCTGCACCAGCTGTGGAAACCTGACCTGGTGAGGACCCTCTCCTCCATCCTCCATTGAACCTCTCATCACACTCGGACAAGGTAATGAATTGTTAAAGATTCTGTTGTTGGTCAGTGAATGGCTTGTTTTAAGCTGCAAACTAGTCATTTTAATTATTTTTCTGATCAATTTGATAACCGCTATATTACTTCTGTTTATTGAAAAAGCATGTTACTCCACATCATGACTTTGCCGGGGGTTTTTTTTGTTTGTTTTTTCCCCCAAAATGTAATGTTTACATTTTAACTCTTTTGTACTTAATGTGCAGAATAGCCGACACTTTAATAAAATACACAAAATAATAGTTTTTTTGTCCAATTAATCAAATAAATAATTGAAGAATTAATTAATTGTTGAAATAGTTTTTACTTGCATCCACAATATGAAGTTATTCACTGGGGAAAACACATTTCAAGCGCATTACACAGCAGAAGCACCTGACCGAGTAATGCACTCACAATTATCTTTGTAGCATTTAATGAAGTTTCTACTGCTTTTAACAACAGCTGTACATTTCATGCAGAAGCTCACTCTATGGAGGCCCAAACATGCAGAAATTAAAAATAAATAAATATGTAGTTAAATACATGTAACAATAGGAAAATAAAGAAATACATATCTTGATAAAACGAATATAATTCATTTGTTATACAATTTAATCCTGACTAATTTTTTTATTACTACTTTCATTTGTGTTTTCGGTCATTTTTAAATTAATTTTTATCCTTTCTAACTTTTAATTATTCTTTCATTTATTTTTATATTTATTACATTAATGCATTATGCATTTATTTTTCAATGTTTTTGTTTCATGTGGTTATTTATTTATTTTGTATGTATTTATTTACAGATTTGTTTATTTCTTTTTATTTTTCTGTGTGCAACATGTAAATGAGGGAGTTAGGGCTGGGTATCCATACAGATGTCCAGATTCAGTTACATTCTGATTCACAAACTCTCGATTTGATTCAATTCAATTCTTGATTCAATTCTCAGTTTTTTGATTAAATTCAGTGAATATAGTTTTAATACAAATGCTATTGATATTTCTAAGAATGAACCGTAAACATCAGTTTACAAATGGTTAATAAAAAGAAATAAAGAGCCACTAATAGGGATCTATAAAATGTTTTCTTAAGTTTTCTAGTAATCAAATGAAGGCATAAAACATTAAATTAATTTATCCTAATCAAATTAAAATAAACCCTTTTATTTTTTGGCAAACAAAGTGCTGCACAACGGAGGTTTACTGTTCAAATTAAAAAGAAAACAATTGTGATTATTCCTTTAAAACGTTAAACCAAACCTTTATTTTGACGGGGTGGCCGTTTAAACGCAACTTGCAGGGTGTGTATTTGTAATATTGATGGTGTTCTTATCAAATTAAATGGTAAAATGCTCATGAAGTGACTCTCAGAGCAGCTGGAGATGATATTCGTGTGTTCTTGTCGTCATATAATGAGGCGACAGAAGCTGAAAACCCCACATCGTCCTCCATGCTTTAGTAGTGCTCTAAAACCATTAATTGCATCCGAAAATAAGCTTTGTGTTTACATAATATAGGTGTGTACTGTGTATATTTTTATGATATGTAATACACAAGCATGTATATTTAAGAAAAATATGTTTTGGTTTTAATACATATATTATATAATATAATTATTTAAAATATAAATCATTACATGTAAATATTTTCAAATATATACTGTATGTGTGTGTATATATATATACACATACATAAATATGCACAGTACACACATATATTATGTTAACAAAAACTTTTATTTTGGACGCGACTAATCGCGATTAATCGTTTGCCGGCATAGTGAGTAATGAACCAAAAAGTGGTCACGCCATCGCCGTCATTCAGTGTGGAACATATGGTGCCTTAGGCGTGAGTCAAATGCTGCCGCAGCTTTGTAGTATACTATAGCATTTCAACTCACATTGCTTTGTTCTGTCAAAAGTATCCCGCCTAAACACTGATGCAAGGAAGGCTTCTTTTATACACGCACAAGGTAAATAAAAGGGGGACATCTCGTGGAGAAGACTATCCGTGTATCTTCGTCATTCATTTTGTTATTAAATATGGAAGTGACAAATGAGAAAAATGATCCTTTCGTTTTTTTGTTGTTTTTCGGAAAAACGATAAATTCAGCGAAATTTCGTTTTTTCGTTCATGGGGGACAAATGAATAACAGTTTGAAATTTGCTTTCTACTGTGGGCTGGGAATTAAACGCCCCTTGTATTGGATGGTCAGAAAGCTCAAAACCGTGGCAGTCAGACAGTTCGTTCGCACGGATCACGCAGCAGCATAAAGCCTCCACTGCATGCAACAGTTGTAAGGGATAATAAACGACCAGTCTTTACTTCAAATTTCATCAATTTTTTCTCATACCACAAAACATCAAAAGACTAATGATCTAGGCTCGTCTAATGACAAAGTTATAAGTTCCCTCGCTGAAGGGAAAAATCCAACATCCAACCGTGAACATACAATCGTACCAATATTAATTTAAACAATGCTTCAATCTGGATCGCCGGCTATTTCTGTGCATGCAATACTGAGGGTCTGCGGAATTAACTGTGTCGCGTTTCTGTCTGATATTTGAGTTTATTAACCATCGACAATTGTCGCAACATTGCAATGTACTGCTAGCGGCTATGGAACGGTATTTAATGGCCCAGAAGCAAGGTGACTTTATGGTTATTATTTTTTTTTGTTTTTTAAGCGGAATATCATATGTCATACTAAAATAATCCTATGCATCTCGGCCGTATATCCAAGACAATTCTGAACGTCTACTGGAGGGTTGGGTGAGAAAAAAATTTGAAATGGCAAGTTTATTATATTTTTATGAAAATCTTGAGTGGCAGATCCGCTGCCGCACAATGAAATATCCTTTCTGAGATACATATAAAATTATATTCAATGAATAAAACACAAGATACATTATTATAAACTACTAAACAGGAGGCCTATATTGACACTATCATGTGGTTCATCGGTACTTTTGTCAGTCACAGAATGCAAAGTATTGCAAACATAGGCCCCTATATATACCAAGCCAATCTTATGCCTTTTCTTTCCTTCTTAGTGTTTCAAATATTTCTTTTGAAACAAATAATTTTAATAAACAAACAGACTTTACTGGTGCAGCAGGGTGGCTATGACAGCTGTCACATAATACCGCCATGCCCCAGCTGGATGCAAGCACAGAATTTATTTACACAGAAGAAAGCCCGTTAGACTCTGCCCAGTACGATTGTGTGTCGAGTATTCATTAGCATGTTGTTTGATGAAAACAAAAGATAAACTGTTCCAAATGTAGGCAATAATTGACAGTTAAGATCCATATAAACTGAGCGCAGCAGAGGAAATTATTTGCTGCGTATTACTGTGGAAACGGAACTGATGACGGCACGGGTTTGATCTCAGCGTTGACAAATCAGCAGAAGTGGCGTTTAATTCACCCAAAATGTAGAAACTAGAATATTCAGAATGTTATTAATTTTCCACCCATGACGAAAAAACGAACATTAAGTGAAGTTCGTTTTCGTTTTTTGGAAAAAATAATGAAAAAAAAACGAAAAAGGAGCCGTTTTCTCCTTTTTCTACTTTCAACTTAAATCAAAAAAAACGAATGATACACGGATCGGACTACTGATAACGATACATGTTAATCAATCTTGTGTAATATGTTTGCCTGAAATAAATCCCACGAAAATTATCCACAGCTTTGGAATCGATATAGTATTAATCGAAAAAATATTTTTTTTTGTTCTGCCCAGCCATAAAGGCAAGTAATGGTAGGATCCGCGGCGATTCATGGTTGAGCGATCAAACACAGTTTCCAAGATATTTTTCAGATTACCATTGTCAAATCTTTGTATAGGGGCTGATGACTGTAAATACTTAACCTGACCGTTGTTCGTCATTAAGCCACGAACCATCAAGGTGTCGATGAGATTCTAGGTGTGACGCCTTCAACCACTCAAAATGTGTTAATTTGTAATCACAGAGAAAAGATCCCTAAAGATATGCGCATACGGAGAAAATAAAAAAACAAAAATGATATTTGGAACTACACACCCCGAAACTAGATATTTATGTATAGCAATTAACTAAAAAACACAAATGCAGGTTATAATACTACTATTACATTTATTTATTTTAATTTCTGCAGGTTTGGTCCGCCATACTCTGTGACCTTCATCATTCTTAAATGTTTTATCAATAGACATACATCTTGCACTGTAAAGTAAGCCTGCATTAGTCTGCCTCTTTTAGTAATCCTTCCTCTGAATCCCACTACACATTTTTACTTAAGAGATTATTTGGCTAAATGCGGAGCCAAAAAAAACTGTCAGCAGTGTTGTTTACAAACCTGCTTTCTGTATGTCTCTTAAATTTGGACACATAATCAGGGCACTTTTTTGTTGGTTACTTGTTGGTGTTGAAATAATGGTAGTCTGCAAAAATAATATTGGTCCATATTTGTTCATTGTCAGCTTTCACAAATATACTTGACAAACAAATTAACCTGTATGTGTTTAAGTGTCTCGCTGCTGCATTGCAGTAAATTTCACACGCTAATATGTAATATTTTCAAATCATTGTTCACAGCCTATACTTGTCTGATCTTTTCAACCTGTTTCACTTCAGAGAGAGATGTGATCCAATGCCTTGTTTATATTTGGTGTTTCTGCAACTATAGGCACTTCCGTACTAACAGTGAAATTATAGATTTATGGAAATGTATCAATAAATATGAACACAGTGTCTTTACACACCTTGTGTAAAGTATGTAAGTAAGTAAAGTATGATTTAATGAAAAATTACTACAAAAATGGTATTTGGACTAATAAATACTTCATGCCCCAAAACCGTGGTCTCATTGGCTATGTTCAGATTGCCAGCCCAAATCTGATTATTTATCTAATCGTGTATCTGATTCTAATCCGATCTAAAATGGACTGTCCTCACTGTGTATGGCAGTTGTTCAGATCTGATTTGTGTTCCCCGTGGTGTTCTTTCATTTTCCAGAATATCTGCATTGGTTTAAATGGCAATGATGTTGCGTTGGTAAGCATATGAAAAAATAAACCCGGCACCACGAAGGGGTTTGCATTAATGCTCCTGTCCCAGCAGGACGAGCATTCACATGTTGTGTCTCATGATCGTGTTTAGCAATGCACTGGTAGGGTTACGCTCCCAAATTATTATTTTTTTTTTGGTTTAGTTTTTTTGCCGTTCTTCTCCATCATGAAAGGTTATTATCTGTGTCATTAATGTTAATCCAGCAACACAAGACAGAAAATCACTCATTGCTTTTGAATCTTTAGTAGTTTTATTAACAATCACGGTTTATTTTGTACATTGAATTCTATGCATGTTTTATATAAAACACTGACGATACTCACACAATGACAATTTTATAAATTGAAAAAAGGCAAAAAACAATTACAACAAAGAAACAACAACGATACAGTTATTGTAAAAATATGACACTATTTATAACATAATGTAAATCGGTGTCACTGATTAAAGTGTTAGTCATTTACTCACCCTCATGTCGCTCCACACTGTATATATGAATTCCGTGGTTGGGTGAACACAGAGGAAGATATTTTAAAGAATATTTGTAAGCAAGCAGTTCCAAAGTATTTTTCACACCAAATACTTTGTTCCTCCAAGTGGCAATCAGTGGTGCCAAAACTGCACCATTTTTGGGGGACTCTCAGTCGATTATTTCATTATCTGATGGATGCTCTTTTTGGTGTACATTGTACATAAAAGCTTTACTCGTTTTCTTTTCTTCACCCAATACATTAGGACAGACCAGCCTGTGATGTCCTTAAGACACCCCAAATACTCCCCTGGTCCAACGATCATCCCCACACTGTGTCTCATCACAGTCAATCAGCAGTGTACTTGCACCCTCCTTACTGCACATATTATGGATTTTCTGTTCTGTTCAGAGATATGTCATCACAAACAAGCTGTACACAATCAATTTAGGTCTGGCTAAAACAGTTTCCTCATCTGTTCTGTTAACAATGTAGCATGGTCTCATCTCTACCTGGTGAATTCAGTTGTTAAGTATGTCTTAATATGTGTATGATTGATTATATTTTTAAGTTTATTATTTACAAAAGCAAATTCACCTTAAATATTTCCCTAGTAAGTGATTAGGTGTGTTCGACTTGAAGCGGCACTATGCAGACTGATCGAAGTATGACATCAAAGTACCACGAGAGCAATACGACAGCAAGACAGCTTCTTATGCTTTTGAATCGCTCTCACGATACTTTGATGTCATACTTCAGTCAGTCTGCACAGTGCCGCTTCAAGTCGAACACGTCTAAAGTGTAAGCTCTCACGGTCAGCTCTGGGTCTTGTGCAGTAATATGATGAGCAGGTGTTCAGTGTCATCACCTTAATTTATTGAAATGCTATGTTGACCTGGATTCACCTAGGTTTAAAACTGTTTAATAAATTTAATTGGGAAAGCACAAATTATTCAGTGTTGTTAATGTTGTGAGGCTGCATAACATCTGGTCAGATGAACATTTGTGTTGTCTTGTTTCCTCCAGAGGTTTCAACCTTATATAGTAAAATATCTAAAAAGGATTCTTTGTAACCTTTCTCACTAGATATTGAAAGCATTTTTTTAATGGTGCTTTTAAACAAAATATTAAATGTAATATGTGAGGTAAGCCATGGCTGGGTGTACATTACACAATTTTAATATATGCCGTGGAGGTAAAGAACTACATGAACTTAATTATAATGATCAGGGGTGCCCAATTCTGTTCCTGGAGTGAGTTCAGATTCAACACTGATCCAACAGCCCCATCTGTAATTAACCAGTGTTCCTGAAGATCATAAATAGCTGGTTCAGTAGTGTTTGAGAAGGGTTGGAGCTGAACTTCGCAGGAAGTTGTATAGTTATATAGACAGGCAAGTGTTGGGTGTGATTAATTATTAAGTAGTCTATTAATGATTGCTCTTAATCTAATTTAATTACAGGCAGGATGTACAGTAATTGCGTTAAATACTGTATAGACCATAGAACATTTCTGTGTAAAACAATAGTTCATTTTACAAATACTTCTCAAGTTTAACATTAAAATGTGTTCTTGTCAAAGAATAATTTATGCATTATGATTTGAAACATTAAGTAATGCAATATTTTTTGAGTAATTAGTACAGTAATGTCATTACACTGTTGAAGTACAAAATAACTTGTAATCATAATTACTTTCTTTAGAGTAACTTGCTCAACATCAAATATATATATACATAGTGTGTGTACATTTAATCGTTAATCCAATCAGCAAGCTTGTAATGTTGAACACTTAAAACCAATAAGTAGTCAAGGATCTAATATGTCCTCTACAAAATAACTTGTATAGGCATGTTTATCTCTATTACAGAAGGATCAAACTAAGGGATAGTTGGACAAATAGATTTAAAAGTGCATGATGGATTACGTGGTTAAAAACGGTTTTTGCTTTTTTGTATTGTGCTTTTGTTCTCATTTGTTCCCAGTAAAGAAGATTGTAAGTCACCTTTTGCCTGATCATTTAGAGCAATATTAATGTCCACGTAAAGCACACAGTGTTACGTGCATAAGTAAAGAAAAAAAGTGTTGGTGCCTCCTTGTAAATATTAATATAATGTAAGACAAAAATGGGACAAGGAATATGGATCCATTGATGCAAAGTCTATCTACAAAACAGTGCGATGTTTGCTTTTAAACATGCTATAGGTTCTTGAAGAAAGAAAAGCAAATATCACAGAATATGGATTTTAAATCATCGTTATTTCTTCACGTATTTCCCTTTAAATGGATCAAGTATAGCAGCTGGTCTGCAGCTTCCCGTCCTGACACACATACCGGCATATTTCGGCTGATTAAGAGACGTCGTATAGATGTCATTTAGAGGTAGGGAAGACGTCTCATTTAACAGCTCAAACAGACGATCTACAGACGATCACAATACGACTATAAAAAAAGAATCCGATGTTTACCAGATGATACGCTCTTTAGCAGACTCTCCGCGAGTCCGTGTGCGTCTGGGCTGTTTCTAGGTTGGCCAAACGATATTTTATTTTGGCAAGTGCTCGAAACACACCCCATAATCACGAATCCCACCTCATACGCGAGGGACTGTGGTGGCGATTCCACGTCTCATCTGTCTCCGACAGCGTCACATTCCACCTCGGAGGAGAGGGGAGATAGATAAGAGAGTATGGCTCTTGCTCTATCGAGGGGGGGGGGGGGGCGCGAGAGAGGAGAGAGAGAGCCGCGGATCGAGCGGGTGAGGACCGAGAAAAGGACGAGCCCGTCTCGGATCCCTCCATTAAATCCACCCGCGATCCCCATGACAACAGTATGTGCTGTGCCTCGGCAACAGCGGGACTGCTGCCAGTGGGATCGCGAGCCTGGCCGCTGTCATCAAACGCAGCCAGGCGAGGGCGGAGCGTGCGCAGCGAAAGCTCGCAGTGATGACAATCAGCTCCCTCAAAAGCTGACCGTGCATGCTCCGCTCCCAAACAAAAGACACACAAATTGTGTGTATCCCCCGCCACCAGATATAGTGGGCAGGGAGGAACACAGCGTTTGTAATGCCGTTCGCTCGCCATCGACTTTCTCATTGTTTTATATATATGATTGCTTGTGCGGACAGACAACAGTAAATAGACAGACAACATACCCCAGAGCGCACTGAAGCGCCGAGCTGGTTTGGCGTGGGATGGGCATATCGATCCTAAGTATCGATATATCGATACTGACGCGAGTATCTAAAGTATCGATACTCAAACTAAAATATCGATACTAAGGTGTGTTTTAATACCAGTGATTTTGTTAATTTAACAAAAAAAAAAAAAATGTGTACAATATGCATTGAATTGGACAAATAACCTTTGTTCGCAAGTAATTGTGTAGGAATTATTTTCCTGCTCATCTGAACACACGCAAATGTTGCAAGACAGAACCAATCAATCACAGAGAGCGTTCACTCACTTCTAAAAGTGCATTCAAACAGGGCTGCGTTTCCCAAAAGTATCATAAGAAAGCATTAAAGCTTTTGGGAACGGCAGCCCTGAACAATGCTTATCAGAGGACAGAAAAACATATATGTTTGAGTTATTTCACATTAAACAAATTTAAATTAGCCTACATAGTTTGTGCAATTACAGTTTTTTAAATTGAACGTTGAAAGATAATATTGATCATGTTCTATTCTGTAATGTTAATATAAATCATACACTGTCAAAAAAGGTTGCATTTTATGGATGCAACAGCCGGTCACTGGCAGTCCCTTATGATAATGAACCATGGTTTTACTAAAATGACCGTAGTTCAACTGTAGTATTTGTAGATTTGAATCATGTGTAAACAAAAACACATTTGAACCATGTGCAAACAAAAATATAACCTAATAAATTACAATTAAGTCGTATTGAATGTTAAAATGCATTTTAAACAAAAAGTTAAGTGATGTGATTATCATTACCCATTTTACTCTTAGTAATTTAATAATTTAATAAATTTCATCATTTAAAAGTTTAGTTCAGAAGTATCATATCGGTATCGATATCGACGATACTGCCTTGAAAAATATCGGTATCGTATCGAAAACAAAATAAGTGGTATCGCCCATCCCTAGTTTGCGCCCGGCCGGATGTGCTTTTATGCTTTCTGGTGCTTACGTCACCCTGCTCGTGACGTCTCGCTGCTCCATTGGATGGATTTGACACGTGCTTCAGAACGTGGTGACGCAAGGGCGTTCCCAAAGCGACTCGACGCAGCTCGACTTGTTCTGAAGGGGAATCATATTTGACATTTATAACTTAACTGATTGAATGAGATATACAATATACAACAGCTACACAATAAATTTATATATTTCATTCTAATAATTCCTCAGTTAAGTAAGTAAATACAAGTAGTTAGAACAACTCTGAGGACAAAGGAAAAAAAGAAAGAGAAAAAAAAAGACAAAATAAATAAAAAATATAAAAGGTGGAGAAATAACTTGCACCTACATACATTCACACTTCCAACAATATATTGATAGTTTTCACGTGACGTCACACCCTTATAGGAACGCCCACCTGGAGGGCAAAACAAAGCTTTGCTCCACTGACCGCCAGTTATTTTTACGCAGTTTGCATTAAGTAAACACAGATATTAAAAAGGCGAATTCAGTAAACACCTTATGGTTTGATATTTGTACAGCAAGCAATACTGATGTGCTCAGATATAGAGAATTATGTTTATTGTGCAAAGTTTCACGTTAAATGGTTTCCCATTGAAAACCATTATAATGAAAACACTGAGCCATTAAGCGGATTGCGTTCACATTCCGGCCTCATCTGCTTGCCTATGTAAACTATGCATCATTAATATAGAGAATATTACAGTTTTAAATATATTAAGGCACTTTAAGCGTTTTTACAACGTTTTGTGACACTGTTTAATGATTGAAATATTGCAGCGGGTGCTTAATATGGATTGTGTAAACAGGGCCAGCGATAGGTGCTGTGCAGGTAAACCTCACTCCCTTGATCTCAAGAGACGCACTAGCGACTGATGCTAGAGGCTGCAGTCTTGAGCCTCTTTGTTAGTGTGTCTGCCTCCCATGCTGGAGACCCAGGTTCGAGACCCACTCGGAGCGAGAACGAGGTGTGGCGGAGAGGACCCGGGAGAGAGGGGTTACATTGGTGCCGTGACCCGGATGGGAGTGAGGATTAGGGGGGTGAGTGTAACGGAGGTCAGCGAGTAGGTGCTGTGCAGGTAAATCTCACTCCCCTGATCTCAAGAGATGCGCTAGTGGCTGCCGTCTTTAGCCTCCTTGTTAGTGCGTCAGCCTCCCATGCTGGAGACCTGGGTTCGAGACCCACTCGAAACGAGAATGAGGTGTGGCAGTGAGGACCCAGGAGAGAGGGGTTACATTTGCAAATGTGGCCAAAACTTGCATTTTGTTCACATACCTTTGTTTTATTCTTTTGAGAGGTTATCTAAATATTTGCGGCTGTGAAACAGATGGAAAATTGAGAGGCTTGTGCTGCAGTTCTATGGATGTTTTGCCCTCCAGGGGCAAGTTCAAGCTCAAACCGGTGCGCACCGTTTTGCTACGGTTTCCGGGTTGAACGGCATGTTTCCTGGAAACGGTGTGCAATGGGGTGCAATGGGGTTTGAGATGCGTTTTCTCTTGTTTGGTGTGTGTGTGTGTCAAACATGTCAGCCCAATCAACATGTATATAAACCAGCGGTATTAAAGAGACCGCTCGCACAATGTAATTAACATCAAAATACATTTACAAGAGCAAGTATATTGTTTGCACATGTTTATTTACATTAAAGGCAAAATAACTGAAATAATAAGAGCACATGTATAGACCTGGAACTTCTTTAAGTCTGTCTAAATATCATTTAGTAATTGCAATGTCTTCTGGCCCATATCATTTCCTTAGGAATGTGTTCTAGACACTGATTAATGTAACAAAAATATTATACATATTTATATATTTTGCTATTATTGTGGAGTGACACTTTCATAAACTTTTCTATAACCCTCTGATTATATAATGGTAAATATTACAATAGCATAGCACAACAACAGTGATCAACAATAATAAGCCTAATACTCACAATAAAAATAATAAGGTCATACAGATCATAACACAGTCTCGGAGGTAAGAAGTGGATTATCCTTCACCTGAAATGTTTGTCTTTTCATCCTGAAATGCGAGGCAAATGTTGGATCACAATATTTAGGAACCACAGTTTCCACAAATCCCTTCACTCGATTGGGACGTTCTCTTTTATTCTGGAGGGCAAGGGCAGTGAATGTACCATCGAGCGTATTTTGCAGTATTAAAAACGTATTTATACCGATTTCATCAGGCTCCGAAAATTCTTCAAAAAGAACACAAAAAATGGCCTTCTCAGCTGCCATAGTTGCAACTCTTGCGTCATCAGAACAGAGTGTTCAATGCACCACGTTTCCTTTTAAAAAACGTTTTGCACCGTTTTGTCGGGGCTGAACGCAGGCCTGGTCTTCGAGCCGGTCACGTGACTGAAAGCTATGAATATGTATATTTGTTTTCCTCTTTGCTCTCCATTTATTAGTAAACCAGGGGCAAGGGAAGGAAACTGTAAATGCCAGGTACAGCGAAAGGGTTTTTCTCAATTCCTTTAATATATGGTTCTTTTTTTTTTTTTTTAAATGTGACAAGAAGGGTGCAAGGTAGTGGACATTTTCTGTATTTAAACAAGTAGTGTACTGATCTTTCTATTTAAATAAACTGCATCAAGTCGTGCATCCAATGAAAAAAGCAATTATTAAGCAGAAAGCGAGTGCGTTTGACTGTAAGGCTGACAAGGAAACATTTATGGGGTTGAGTCTAAATAATGCTACTAGGGGGCATGGTTCAATATCTAAATTAAAACATTCGGAAACTGATTTGAAAATTGATGCCCAGAAAGAAGTCAATGCTGGGAAAAACCAAAAAGTATGATAAAGAGTAGCTGGAGCTTGTCGACACAGATCACAAGTTCGATCAAAACAAGGGTTAATTTTAGACAATTTGGCCTTTGTCCAATACACTCTATGCAACAACTTAAACTGTATAAGACAATGACGAGCACATAAAGAGGAGGTATGTACACGACAAAGGGCTTTGGGCCATTGCTCGTCTGTGAAAACATGATTAAGATCTGATTCCCAATTCTGTTTTATTTTAGAGAGGGTTGAAGAGCCAGACTGCATAATTAATGAACTTTTTTTATATATAAATATTGGAGACAGTACCTTTACAGAGTTTAGTTTCTAAAACTTACATTACAATATTTTAGTCAATATATAGTCACATTGTTCAATATATGAAAAGCAGAACTTCCTTATACATCACCCTGGACCACAGAACAGTCATAACTGTCGATTTTTTTTAATTGAAATTTTTACATCATCTAATAAGCATTATCATAAATAAGCTTTCCATTTATGTATGGTTTGTTAGGATAGGACAATATTTGGCAGAGATAAAACTATTTGAAAATCTGGAATCTGAGGGTGCAAAAAAATCTAAATACTGAGAAAATCGCCTTTAAAGTTGTCCAAATGAAGTTCTTAGCAATGCATATTACTAATCAAAAATTACGTTTTGATATATCTATGGTAGGAAATTTACAAAATATCTTCATGGAACATGATCTTTACTTAATATCCTAATGATTTTCGGCATAAAAGAAAAATGGGTGATTTTGACCCATACAATGTATTGTTGGCTATTGCTACAAATATACCCCAGCGACTTAACACTGCTTTTGTGCTCCAGGGTCACATATATTGTTCAATATATTGTAATATATTTATATATTTACACAATATTATTCTGCATATTTTCAAAATAAAAATTGAATTAAATGGCTAAATATTTAAATATAATCAAATTGTCTGTACAAGTCATTTAAATGATATTAAGTTGAATCTTGTAAAATGTAATACCTAAGGTTACAGGAAGATAACAAGCCCTAATTATACAAGTATAATATAAGTATCTGCCTTAGCAAACGCTACTAAATATACAAGACACAAATATAGTCCATTCTGTCGCAAGCTGGGAATTAACGGATAGTTGTTTAATTACGACTTCATGCCAGGCAGCTGCAGCACACAAGTCAATCTCAAGATTGTGTGTTGATTTTTCAGTTTGCAGCGCAGAACAGAGCTTGTGGTACGGGAACTCATTGAAATAAGTCAAAGGGCGATCGTAACAAGGTGTCCCTGGCAGCACTAAAACATATCTGTTGTTCAACTGTACAGAAACAGTCCCCGGGCTACAGTTTCCCCATCGTCTTTTATCAAGCGGAAAAATTAGTGGTTGCACAACATACTCGTAAATTTAGTGTTACACTCAGGAAACTCAAGGAAGCTGACGTCATTTGAGAAAACAAAGCAGTAGGCAAAACAACTGGCTCGGGCAGGTCATTGAGAGAGCTCAGATACTCATGCGCTGCAATGATTGAAACAAAGATGAAATCTGGAGAGTTTCCACCAGAGGCTGAACACAGGGAAAATGCGGTCGGGTGTTTGTAACTTCACTCTACCGCTCAAAGAACCGCCATTACAACATTTGTCCCAAGAGTCAACGTGCCAAAGTCATGTGGGTCTGGCGCGGTTTGAGGGAAGGCTCTGTGCTTTTAAACTTGACCATGATGAGGAGAGGCCAACAAAGCCAAACACTGTGCCTATAAAATACGTCAAGCATCTGGAAGTCAAGAGAAGGACAAATTGTTATATTAGTCAGTGGTGTATTGTTTTGCAAACATTTCAAAATATATGATTTTTTTTTCTGTGGTGGTTTGGGATTGCATACATCACTATAACTACTGCTCATACTTAGCTTTAGGATTTGCTCTGCATAGCAGTGCCCTAGAAAACACCTATGAAAGCCCTAGCAACAACCTGTACAATCTCCAATAACCTACGATTATTTAGAACGTCCTAGCAACCACATATTTTAGAAAATTACCTATAATAAAGTCTTAAGTGAGAGCTGAGTGATTTGAATCAACCAATAGTGGCTGTACTTACATGCTGGCCAAACATCAAGAAATATTAAGCAATCACTGCGAAGGACTGTCAGCTGTTGCTGTGGCCTGTCTCTTATACAACACCCATTATAACAAGCAGCGATGAGCTCATAATAACACCTAGTCACTTCTGAGGGACATCGGAAATGAGTAGCGGGACATTTGAAAAATTTTATGGCATGCTCGTCCCAAAAGGTTAATGATCCTTGCTGGAGACATGGGGCTGTAATAAATTTTCTGCATCTGTTGGGTGCTGAAAGCATTATAAATAGCGCTGAGGCTCAGTGATGGTGGTCCCTGCGATACGATCAACACCACTGATGGTAAACCGGACCATGTTGCCAAACGGCTCTTTGGGGGAGCGCTGAACGGTTCGACTGACGCTGTCAACACCCATAAGATCTAATGCAGGCTAACAGGCACTCTGATTTGTCTATTTATTCTTCTATTTTTTGAGCAAGTAAATAACCACCGAAAATACCCCAGCAACTACTCAAAACACCTTAACGACCTAGCAACAAGTCATGGATGGATGGATGGATGGATGGATGGATGGGCTGCACAGAATACCTTAGTGACCATATACAGTACTTTGGTAACTAACCCTAGCAACCATTGAGTACACGCGAAGTCATTGAAATATATATTTCATATTGAAAAGTTATAACAAAATAAAGTGCAATTTACTTTATCAGATTGATAGTTAAAAGTCAGAGGGCAATAGTACTGTCATTTAAACAATATGGGTGAATATAGTCAACAGGCCAGGAGTTCAGAAAACTGCAGTTCCATGGAACTGCAATTTTGATTTCATTGGGGATGAATCATTTGAAAAGGGCCGGTTGTGGACATTTTCTGGTCATCATGGCAGCAGTAATTGCAGCCAGATTTATGGGAATGTTTTTAACCTTCCGTAAAAAAAACCCCTCAGCATCCCAGTCTGTCTGAAAGTTTTATGGCTCATCGTCTGGACTTATTTACTCTGTTCAAATTGTTACCACTTATTTTGTATCTGATCTGCATAACTCCTTCAGTGAATCATGTTCAAATGCACAATGCAGTTATATCTATCTATTCATGTAGTTCTATGGAAGACAAAGCTGTTAAATGGCTGGAAAAGGAGTAAAGAATCTTAATTACAATTAATTTCACTTTAAACTGATCAATTGGTGAGCTCTTGAGTTCTCAGGTGACTGATTTGTGTAGGGTAATGTGCAGGCTGACATTTTCTGTGCTCCTGTTTGCTTACACATAACATAAGATAAGATAAGGCCAGCTGGATTTCTACTTGTTTCCAAAAGGCTCTGCACCCTAGATAGGGTTTATGCGCCCTGCGGGACACACAGTGTCTAAGGTTAAGAGCTTTAGCAAATTTACCCGATGCTTTAAGTAGCTTGGTCGGGGTCATGGGGGACGAGGGGTTTCATCACCTGTGAGTCAGGCAGTTCACTGGCTCCATCCATCCGCACGGGAATATGAGTATTGATTGCATGGGCTTTGTTCAGAAATCAGATTTTTGGTGTATGTGACTTAAATCCATTGAGTTGTTTATAGTCTAAAGACAAAAACATTTAATTTCAGTCGGACTGAATTTCAAGTGTTCAAACTAATTTTTTGCTCACTCTTTCCACATATAGCAAACTATTTTAGTATAAATCAGTACTGTAAACATGAATAAATAAAATAAATTGTTTAAATATATATAAGGTTTTATTGTAACACATTGTGAATGGTTAAAAATGTCTTTCTGTCAAACTAAGACGTCATGCATCAGAGGGTTAAGAAACATAAATCTGGCTTTGTTTTTTGGGAGACTAAACCACATAATCAACTCACTAGTTCTCATGGCAGTGAGCCACCAGTGGTTTTAAATTGTAATCTTGATTCAAGATTATGACATCAAAACAGTTTGTTTACAAAGAACAGCATGCAAAAACAATATAACGTACTACATCTTACGGGAAAGACACACCAGAAATGAGACCTCTTCGGTATTTCTCATAGAAAGCAATTATATTAAAAGGAGAATAAACTGATTTTGGGTTACATTTCCCACTTCTCAGATGTTTGTCGGAGGAATGACTCCAGCACTTTCAACTGATTGCCTTTAGAGTTCTGATATCAAGTCTCGGCCATCCAAAGTTAGAAAGCCTTAGACTTTACTCATCTTACATTCTTTCTCTTTAAATGTTAGTTCTGATTTTTGTTGACTCTCTGCATTTAGAGATTATTAGATTTCTACTCTGACTCATGTGTGACTGTTAATTCTTCTGAGTAATATTTAAACATCGCATCATGAGCTATAAACTGTTCCTCTGCACTTCTTCACGCTGGCATCTTGTAGCCCAAGTCTCTGGACTCATCCATCTGAGAGCAGGAACATTCCAGTGGAAGTGCTGCAAGTGGAGACACATGTTTACTCGGTGCATATATGCAACACATGTTTACGCGGTAATATATGCAATAAGGAGCTGATTTGAGGAAACGCTATTGATTGCACCAGGTGTCTCGGCTCATTTGTAACCCTTCCTCTCGAGCTGAGCAAAAAGCTAGAGCACTAACGTGTATTGGGTCTGATTGGATAAGTGATATAGCCTGGGACCTTGTGACCGCGCTTAAAATGAGGCAGTCGGGGTTGTACGAGACCAAGGAACACGCACCACCTTGTGTAGTGAACACTGAGATGGATGCTGATGGTTCTCATCTGGTTTTGCTTAGACAACGACTTGACATGTGCCAAGCACCGACAATATTTGCACAATCATTGAAATAAATATTATATTTGGTTCACACACAACGCGGTGTGAAGAAACAGTATGGCCAGACTACTATGGTCATAGCAAAGAGACATGATGAAACTCATACCCACACCCCCACGGCAACTTAAAAAAATCACAACACAAACATCAACACGAATGTATTAATATTACTATAAACTGCAGACCAAACAATATGCTAAATTACAGGGTTTCTGTGGGTCTTAAAACAGCCTTCTTAATTCGTCATACCACAATTTAAAGGGATAGCTCACCCAAAAATGAAAATTCTGTCATTAATTAATCATTAATTTTACGAAGCTATGAGAATACGTTTTCTGGGCAAAAGACAAAAAAACGACCTTATTCAACAATTCGTCTCAAAATGGCGCTACAGGGTGATGCGGAGGAGTCGAATTGTTGAATAAATTTGTTATTTTTGTTTTCTTTGCACATAAAAAGTGTTCTTGTAGCTTCGAAAAATTACGGTTGAACCCCTGATGTCACATGCGTTATTTTACAGATCTCCTTGCTACGTTTCAGGACTTGGGAACATTTCAGTTGTATTTCTATGCCTCAGATTCCATCAAAAATATCTTAATTTGTGTTCCGAAGATGAACGAAGATCTTACGGGTTTGAAACGACATGAGGGCGAGTAATTAATGACAGAATTTTCATTTTTGGGTGAACTAACCCTTTAAGGCTTTAAAAGGTCTTAATTTGGTGCAGAGTGTCTTAAATTCATAAAGTCATGGCATTAAATGTTGCATTCATGTCAGTATTTTGTCTTGCTTTCTAATACAAATATCTAAACATTCCTAAATCAAGATACATAATGAGATGCAACATAAAGATGAAGTCTGGGTTATTTGAGAAACTGAACAAAATTAAATGAGTTTGCTTAAAGCAAAAGCAAATATCCGTCAACTGGGTATGAAAACGTGCTTTTCCTCTGAAATAAGCTGATTTTTTTCTGCACTCATTAGCAGACATTTGTCCTTTTTTAACATAAATCTGTTTCGTTATGATACATTTCTCAAAGCAAAACTTTTTGTGTCATTTTCGCATCTATTTTGACATATGCACTAGTAAACAAGACAAAAATACTGAGGAAGTACTGCAGCGCGACCAGAAGATACAGTAAAAGTTATTTCCATATTCTAGTTAAGCTATTATTCTGTAAAATTCATTATAAAGTAATAGAAAATGATTGGAACTTGGAAGTTGTATTTTCAAGCTTTGAAATGCTGCTGATACAACTCTGTGATCCTTAGACATTTACATTTAGAAAACATACTGACATTTTCTTTAAATTGCTCTCACAATTAGCAGAAACCCTGAATTATTAGCAATGCGTATGAAAAAAGTTTCTAAAAGCCTCATTCATTTTTGGCAGCCAATAATTCAGAAAATAAACTGTGGTCATACTTAACCAAGTGAATAGAGTTTGACTGGACTCCGACGTCAATAACAAAAGATATGAAAGTCTATCTTATCTATGGTTAGTTTCACTTTATTTACAATTTGCATTGTTTTTCCCACTGCAGTCAACAAGATCAATCATTAGGACACAACCCTGCATCAACTACCCATTTAACTTCATAAAAGCATTATGATAATTGTGCATTGCAATGATGCCTCTACTCTTTGAGGTCTCGGGTGTGTAAGGTACAGGAAAGGCTGCCGTAGGGAAACCCTTAACCCTTTCCTGGTCCTGCGAGTTGCTTGTGCAAGAAAAACCTCAGAGAGGGTCAGTGAGTTCGCAGAGGTATCCGGGGCTGAGCCCTTCTCAAATGTCGTCCATAAATCACTGTCCAAGCGGCGTAAAAGCACTGTAAATGACAGTAAACGGAGGCTACTGGATCGGATTGGTTCCTCAGGTTTGCCCTGATGTGATAACAGGTATGAATGATGCAAGAGGAGACATTTTTTACTCTACAAATCCTTCAACACCTTGATGCCTTGTGGAATGTGACCTAATTCTGTAAAGAAGGACAACTAAGGTCGTCAAACGGCATGAGAACCAGATGTGGCCGAGAAACGTGTTATGAACAAAGCACAGCAATGTTTTAACAATCAGATAAGATCCTCCTTGTGGCAATTAACAAATAACTGCCTCAAGTTAAAGCACCTTAAGTCCCTAAGTCAATCAGGTTTGAGTGTGTTTATGTTGATTGTGTCATTTTCACGCAAGCCGTTTTGTTCATTCGAGCAGACTTCAATTAAAACGTTATATTTTCAATAGCCAGTCTTCTTGAACATGTCCACATACGCAATCTTTGATCAAACTCCGAATTAGGAAATCTTTATGTGCAACCAAAGATAAATTATGAAAAACAAACATGATTAGTCCCCCTCCCGAATCTTTCCTTTATTTGTCACATGCAAATGAACAAACTCTTCATGAACGACCTTTACTAGTGTTTATGTGCGCTTGTCTCTGAACTCAGTGGCCCCTATCAGCAGGGGTTGTACAAGCTTGAGTCATCAGTTTTGCTCCACTTCATGCGTTTTCTGCCGGTCTTATAGGTGTAAGCCTACTCTCAGGTCAAAGAGTTCATGAGCCAGACACATTAGGTTCATAAAACAGGACTAAAGCATCACATTTCATACAATTTAGTCTTAATTAGGGGTGTTTGTTAAGCTAAACATCACCCAATTTTTAAACATCAGTACTATTTGTGCTACAAGAGAGGCGTACTTTTATATTCCAAGCAATTTTTACCTTACAAACAAGATAAAAAAGAAATCCCAGACCTGAGCTGTATTTCACAAAAGCCACTTTTTAACAACACACTAGCAACCACTTATTAATTACCCAGAACGCACTGGCAACAATCCACAAGACCTTAACATCACGATGGCGAGCTGGTTTATCAAAACCATATGTATTTTTCATGGATACTCTTGTGCAGTTTTGCCTTGTTTACCCATTTCTTTTGATCTACTCTTTCTAGGAAACTCAAACCAATGTTGGGCAATAAAAAAAAATCCAAAAACCCCAAGTATGAAAGAGCTTAACCCAAATTTACCAAAGAAAGAGTCTTGCATCAACCACAATATTCCACAGCTTTGTACTGCCAAATAGCCAAAAACAAGTTGCAAAAGTCCTTGCATGGCTGTGCTTCTGCAATAGCTCTAATACCTTGTTTTTGCCAAAAACAACCACCCGTGTGTTCTGGAATAACCTGAGGACCGGCTTGTGTTACGTTCTTTTAGTCAATTTAGTCCATTAACGTTAACAAGAGGTCATGTTTTATTGTGCGTATTATTGTTGATATGTTTACAGGTTTGTTTATGAAGTGTAGTTCTGACTGCATCCACCATCGTGAGTTTCCTGTCACTATAACCTCGCTACTCGCTTCACGGTTTATAGTCCAAACATCTCCACTGTTAACCAACAACCGGTTCTGAGGCATTTCTGTTATGCAGTACAAACATATGCTTCAGCTATCATCACACTAGCACAGATCATTGCAGAAGTCATTCAATCCATCGCTAGTACTCACTAATGTGTGTACTGCTGATTTCCCTCCATAATGATGTCACTTCCTGAAGGATGATGTCATCAAGGAACTGACTTATGTTATTTAAAGGATTGAAAGTGACATTGGGACAATTAAAAACTTTGAAATGAATAATAAGACAAATGTTTTGTTTGGAACATTTTTGAAAGACTATTAGTGAAAAAACTGAAAAAAGACCTAGAACATATATACAACGAGATGGGTCATGAACCAGTGTCAAATTATTTTTTTTGTTTTTTTATGAACCAAAGTTTCATTTCTTTTTTAATTAAATTTAATATTTTTTATTTAATTTGTCTAATACTGTGACATAAGATGGGAATAAAAATGTACAGCATAAAAGTCATGCACCTTTAAACTTCCAAGTTTTTTTTTTTTTAAAGAGATGACTTTCTTTCTTTCTTTTGAGATTACTGGCCAAAAACAAACTGGGTTAACATGATTAACAAAACTACCATAAACCTTGTTACTGTGCACAAGTTGTGTTTCAAATATTTCTGGTGAATTATTAAAAAAATAAATACTGTGTAAAAAATTGCTGCAAGTTAATTGGCCTATTTTACACATATACAGATATCAAACACACCTCTCTCTAGATATCAGTATTAGCATCGGCTGTTTGAAAAACCCATTTTGGTTGACCACTAGTAATGACTAGTGGTATTAAATAAGTTAGTTTAGGCTCAGTTAATAAAAATATGTTCTAAGAATGTTTTGGTAACGTTCCCATTAAGTTATGAAACCGTTATTGCTAAACATTCAAAATGTCCAGTTATGTTAAGTGGTAATTTTTTGCAAACATTATGGGAATGTTACTTGAATGTTGTCTGAACCATATTAGACAAACGTCCAAATAAAATGTTTCTGGAAAATGTTCCATAAATAATGTTTTTGTGCAGACATTTTGAGAACGTTATCAAAGACCAGAGAACTTTTGAATGAACATTCTACTGGAAGAATCTTTGTTCATATCGTTCTGATAATGTTCCAGGTGTCTCATAGGCACTACTAAACCCAGTCCTGATGAAATTCTGTTCTCTGTGTGTGTTTTATGGACCCAGTGTTGTTAAATACTATGGCAGCACAGCAAGCACTGCAGAGGGTTCAAGGTTATTTAAACAAGACCTATGTATGCTATGAGTCAACATGTTTACTGTACCGCATATCTCTACTTTAGTAAAACTATACTATGTCATGAGCGTGGGATTACCAGAGGGGCTTGAGTTCAGATGTAACATTGGACACTGGGTACTGGGCAACACGCTTACCCAGCTAATTTTATACCCAAACCTCATGCTTATGGGTCATACGATACACACTTTAACAACATGGTCCGGCTAAACAACCCGTACAGAAATGTACAATTGCTAAACGTACTTTGCAACCCATATAATTTTACAGTAATATATCAATACAGTATATTATAATACATATAATAAATGTATTATTTACTTTGAAACCATTTTTATTCTGAAAATGCTAGTACATTTCACAACTTATTACAAAGAACCAGCGTTCCGTTTAGACTGTACTTGAGGCACTGACACTGAATTAAATGTGACATTTAGAAATAAAAGTACTCAAATGTACTCCAATAACCCTTGCATTATTTGCCTTTTTTGAATTACAGTTTAAATATGCACTTACACTGAAAAATTGGTTGTGAAACAACTTTCACCCAGAAATTGCTAGTATATTTCACAAATAATTGTAAAGAAATGGCAATTAACATTTAATTTTGAATCAGAAAAACATAATCCATCAATACCTTTTACAGTGTGCTCTTATACACATGCAACATTTTAACGTCAAATCTTGACAAAAATGTTACATAACTATCCTGGTACATTTATTAGTCAACACTAAAAATGAATGGCCCCATGACATCTAATTCATTAATTAAATACTTAATAACTGTACTTTAATGTGTCACACTGCATGACCATCTACATATGCACTTCCTCTTATTCAATTTCTAATCAAAAATCTTGATGCTTATGGACAAACATCCATGTTATCTATCAGCTCTCCTGATATATTTTTGCCAATACTGTAAACCCATAATAAATGAATATTATAACTTTTAGAAGAGTTTCTTTTCAAAGTTCACTATGAATCGGGTGCTGCACATGTGCATAACGATGCTTAATGATGATCATATGAGATCTCATGAATGAAATTCGGAGCTGAAACGTTCTCGAGCTCCATCGCGAATGCTGTACAAACAAGCGCGATGGCGATCGCCTTTGGCCACGAGTGCGCACAGGAGATACAGAGCAAATATTTGCGCGTCTTGGCGTCGCGTGGTCTCAGTGTTGACTCAGAGAGAGGAGTTGAGGGCAGCTCAAAGCGAACCGCGTCACCTCCGTTATGTTTATTTATAAAGCGCGTTTGAGGGCACTTCCTCGGTCTATGTGGGGTCAGGCGGTACTCACCAAAGCGGATCCGTAAATGAATGGTGGGCTCGACTTCCACACAAGATTCCTGATTGGTCGCCGCGTCCGACCGAGATAAACACGGCCGCGAGTATATATATAGTGGCATTTAAGAGAAACTTCACGAACACTTTTACGCACGCCTCAAGATGAGAGCGCATATTCAGAAAGGTCCTCAGATTCTGGAGCTGCTGAAGAAAAAGTCTGTGGGGCTTCAGCACTGCAAGCCCACATCCTCCGTGTGTGTGCTGGACTCGAAGGATGCTGCGGAGAGCGCGCCCTGCGCACACAGTCTCGACTCCATCCCTGGACCAACCAACTGGCCGCTGTTCGGAAGCCTCATCGAGCTGCTCCGGAAAGGAGGTCTAAAAAGACAACATGAGGCGCTGGTATGATCCTCTTTATTGTTATCCATTATGAAACAATTATTTTATTTGATATATTTTACAAATATTTTAAACTTATTTATTTGAAAGATTTTAAATTCACCTTCTCATTTCTATTTATTATCTATTATTTTTAGTCCAAATTTGTTTTTAATGAATAATTACTTTAAACTTAATTTCATAATTACATTTTATGCATACATTTCATTTTATGCATTTTATGCAAAAGTATAGTATACAGTATAAACAGTATGCCTTGCTTTCCATTAATAATAACAATACTATTAATAGTGAAAGTAAATGCATGATTTTATTTCAATTTATTTTCATTTCTAGTTTTCTTATTTATATGTACACTATAAACTAACTTAAATTTTTTAGTGAAATTTATTGAAACTTTTTTTCATTTATTTATGGTTACTGGTTATGGTTAGAATTTTCTTATTTATATATACACTATTACATAACTGATGTTTAGTGAAGTTTACTGTTTTTTATATAATGAATGCATGACTTTTTTGCATTCTTTTCATAACTTATAACTTATTTATTTACTTAATTGTTTTAACTTTTAACTTATTTATGCTTATTTGAATCCCACTTTGTCCTATATAGTTTAAATTAAAAAAACATTATTTATTTATTCATTCATTCATTCCTGTACATTTCTTCAGTTTTAAGGGTGTTTTCTCTGTCCTTCCGTGTTTTTAACCTCAGATCCATTACCATAAGAAGTTTGGGAAGATCTTCCAGATGAAGCTGGGCTCTTTTGAGTCGGTTCACATTGGTGCACCATGTTTATTGGAGGCTCTTTACAGAAAAGAGAGCAACTATCCTCAGAGACTGGAGATCAAACCATGGAAAGCCTACAGAGACATGCGGGACGAGGCTTATGGGCTGCTTATACTGTAAATATCATAATTCATTTACAAATGCATGTGAGATTTAATTGCTTATTTCATAATATTCTAAAATGCAAACAAATGTATTTGCAGGGAAGGAAAGGACTGGCAGCGGGTGCGCAGCGCTTTCCAGCAGAAACTCATGAAACCGACCGAAGTCATGAAACTGGACGGCAAAATCAATGAAGTGAGTTCTGCTTGAGAAATATCAAGCATAGTTCACATTCGTGCAAAGACTGTTTGAATGACTGCTTGGTGTCTTTATGGAAAGGTTTCGGCTGATTTGATAAAGAGGATCGGAAGAGCCCAAGTCAACGGGAAGATCGATGATTTGTATTTTGAACTGAACAAGTGGTCCTTTGAAAGTGAGTTTCATGCCATGTCTGCCATACACTGAATTACTATAATGAAATGCATTACATTTCTTTCTCTTTTGGCCTTTTAGCGATTTGCTATGTGCTTTATGACAAACGTTTTGGACTCTTGCAAGACAGCATCAGCAACGAGGCCATGGATTTCATCACTTCAGTAAAGACGGTAAATTGACCATCTTTTGTCCCAATTAATAGTTCAAACAGTGAGTAACACACTCTAAAGTGCATAAGCTTTATCTACGTCTCTTCTGATGCAATGCAATGCAAAGATGCAAAGGGTTTCATAGTTCAAAAACAAATCCACATGGTGTTTTCTCACTTTTAGATGATGGGCACCTTTGGATTGATGATGGTGACTCCCGTGGAGCTCCACAAGACCTTCAATACGAAAACGTGGCAAGATCACACAGCGGCCTGGGATCGTATTTTTAGCACAGGTATTAAAGAGCTCCTTAATCAGTTGACATAAAGCTTTCATTTCCACTCCGACCCGCTATAGCAGATCCATGCACACAGCAAGAGAGAGAGAGAGTGAACCGCAATAGTAAACGCAGTGACCTAAGTGCATGAGAATCCAGACAAATATTTGTAGTAGCAGGAGCGGAGGGAGGGAGGGAGGAATGTTAGCGTGAGGCTGAATTACTCACAGTTTGTTGTGCTGCTGTTGCTCCATTAGCGGCGGCTCACTCGCAGCACCTGTAACACATTCACAAACACTTCACTTTCCCTGCAACTAAACAACAGCAGCACGTGCTGTACCTGACTAGTAGTAAGGCTTTCCACACGCAGGCCTACCATTAAGACAAAAGTGGTAATACTGTAAATGTTTTTGAGTTATGTTATATATGTTTAATATGTTTTTTAAGTTATTGAATAGAATATTTACATTCATGCACAAAGTGCATTTGAAATATGCATATTCCTCTCAGTATTGAATATTAAGAAGAATATATAGAAACAAATAAAATTATTATTAGAGAAATGTAATTTGCTCAGAACATTGTTGCATAAATCTGTTGCACAACGATGCTTTAAAGTGCTTGTTGCCCAATACCCAGATATGAAAGACAGTTAGATTTATAAAGTCTACTATCAGTTAAAGTTGTATTTCAAACCTTTTATCAAAATATGATCTAAATTTATACAGAAATTTTAATGTACATTTTTAAATTGCAAACATTGATAATAATCAGAAATAAGCCAGCAAACATAATGTTTGAAGGATCATGTGACACTAAAGCGTAATGACTGCGGCACAAAATTCAGATTTGATCACAGGAATAAAGTACATTTTAAAATATATTACAATAGAACACAGTTACTTTAAATTGTAATAATATAATAATATTTTACAATATTACTACTTTTACTGTATTTTTGATCAAATAAAAACTACCCCAAGGGCCCCCAGTGTACCTATTACTTATATCGATAGGTATAGGTATATATATATATAAATTATGCATTTATTGTAAATCTATTTTAACAAATAATATTTTATTTACTTCTAATCTTAAAATACAATGTAAGAACATACACACACTCAAACTGTCCTGTTTTTAAAATGTTTAATCAGAAATATCACCAACTAATCAAGCATCCATCATCCTTAACAGCTAAAATATTACATTGACAAGAATCTGAAGAGGCAATCAAACGGCAAAACCGGAAACTTCCTCTGCGACATCTACCACCAGAGCCACCTCACCAAGAAGGAGCTGTACGCCGCCACAACCGAACTCCAGGTCGGAGGAGTGGAGACGGTACGCACTTTCATGACCCCACACAAACCAACTAGTTTTTCACTAGCTTGTTTTCGAGTCACACGCGAGCGAGCTAAGAAAACAGTTGATTTAACTCGTCTTTGTTCTGCTCTTATCCAGACTAAGATTGAACAACACACAGCTTAGCTCAATCAAGCACATAAGTCAGAAGAATGAGGCAGAGCAGGCGTAGCGCGCTGTTCAGGGAGGGACACTGTACAGCGTGGACCAACTGACCAAACAAATCCTTCTTGTTTTCCCTTTGCAGACCGCTAATAGCATGTTGTGGGTTATTTTCAACCTCTCACGTAACCCCTGCGCCCAAGCTAAACTTCTGAAGGAGATCCAGGACGTGGTGCCTGCAGGAGAAACGCCGCGAGCCGAGCACATCAAGAACATGCCCTACCTCAAAGCCTGCCTGAAGGAGTCCATGAGGTGGGCAAAATATCCTTCAACATGTGCCTAATGGCTCCTAAAATAGGCTACACTGAAATGATTTGGTGTAGAAACAATTTCCGCTGAAAAGATGCTGGTAAATTTCACAATTACAAAGAAACAGCAACTGAAATATTATGTTCTACTGATTTCTTGCTAAAAGGTTCTTTAGATTATTAAAATGGGGGGAAATGGTTCTTTGAGGAACTGTTCACTGAAAAGTTCTTTGGGGAACCAAAACTGATTCTTAGACTTTTGAAGATAAAGGTTCTTTATTGGAACTTTATTGGTTCCATGAAGAACCTTTATAATCCATGGAACATCACAAGGTTCTTTACACTCTTAAAAATAAAGTTTCCAAAATCAGGTTTCGCATCATTGCCATTGAAGAACTATTTTGGGTTTCCAAAAGAACCTTTCAGTGAACAATTCTTAAAGGGACCATTTTTTTTAGTCTGAGGAACATTTGAATCTTTAGTGGTTCTATGGATGTGAAGGTTGTCATTGAAATGTCAGTGCCAAACAAAGACCTTTTAACATTTCAGGAATCTTCCATTCCAAAAAGGTTTATAGTGCCAAAAAGGTTCTTCATATTATTCAAATGTTCTTCAAAAACGAGGAACATATTCTTGTAAGAAATGTTTACGAAACATTTTTTTTGGAACGCAAAAATGTTCTACACCCACTTAAAAAAAAAGTTACTATAAAGTTACTATAGCGAAAAAAGTTTAGATTTTAAATGTTTTTCAAATTGAATCTTGTAAGACCGTAAGTTGCAACGTTCTTTGGGAAACCAAAACTGGTTCTTCCGGTTCTTATTAGCATCAATGATTCCAGAAGAAACCTTTTTAAATATCCACAGAAACCTTTCCATTTCAATTGGTGCAAAAAGGGTTCTTTGATTCATACAATGCTCCCGCTCACGCATGCCCAAACAAAAAAAAGGAAATCTAGAAATTCTCAAAGCTAAGAGGTTCAGTGTTGTTCTTTTTTTTCCCCCGCAGAGTTCACCGTTGTGTTTGACTGTTCACCAGCCGTACCTTCGAACGACACCGTGCTGGGGATTAGACTTGTTCCCAAAGGACGTGAGTCTCTCAGTATAGACACTGCTCGCTTACTGCCGTGAGAGGCTGGAAGTCTATGGCAAATCATTCTAAGACAGCATCCTCCATACATATTTTGTATTGTATCTTTATATAGTAGCTATAAATTCCGACAGCAACCAAAATTGCTCCTACATACTTATTCTTTGCACCATTTAGCACCACCTCCCATAGTATTTTTATTTGACGTGTGGGTTGCCATTGTCTTAGTAATGTGATACTCTAATACACAAAAATATGTAACAATAGTAAAATATTTAAATAGTCAGTATTTAATAAGACACTGCTTTTTAAAATTATATTTAGATTTTTAAATGTTATATAGTACTAAATGTGTAAATTAATGTAGAATAGGAGTTATAATAACAAAGATTTGTACTAGAGCTTCCCACCATATAGTCTTATGAGGAAATAAACATTAATACAAGTAATAACTTATCTTATTACTCTACATACACTATATGTAATGTGTAATATATTAATCTTAATAATAATAATAAATAATTAATACTACAATATTTTTTAATTATATATACTCAGAATCTAATATAAGTATAAATATAATTGTACATATACGTATAAAATATAACTGCATTATATAATAAATATTTAATTGGAAATAAAGTACAAATATATAATGTACAATTATGTTTAATATTAAACTATCATTATAATACAAAGTATTATATATTTTATTTTAAAAGGCTTACTAAGATACGCAAAAGTGCCACAAGACAGTAACTAGGTTGTGTCCCGTCATTGCTTTATCATTTTATCTGTTAAATGTGAAGTTGTATAGACATTTTATGCATTGCATAAAGGGAATCTCAGGGAATTTGAGTGCATTACATTTATTTATCGCTATTTCCCATGATGTTCCCAGACCATCCTGATGATCAACAGTCAGGCTATCGCTTCAAACGAGGAGTATTTTGACAATGGGAAGCAGTTCAGACCAGAGCGCTGGCTTCAGGAGAAAAGCTCCATCAATCCGTTCGCACACGTGCCGTTTGGGATCGGAAAGAGGATGTGCATCGGCCGGCGGCTCGCTGAGCTACAGATCCAACTCAGTCTGTGCTGGGTACGATTACTGGACACTAAAGGCTAAAGCAATACTTCTAGGTGTTCATATGAGTAGATTAATGTCATGTGTTCACGCTCTTCATCACAGATACTACGTGACTATGAGATTGTGGCCACAGATCATGAGCCGGTGGATGCGCTGCACGCAGGAACTCTGGTTCCCAGCCGAGAGATTCCTGTGGCTTTTGTCCGCCGATGAGGTATGAAAATGACTTCAAACATCTCATTCAGACCAGTTAGAAGTTTGATGCTCCTGTGTGCATTTTGAGGCTCTTCTCTTGTGTTTTGAAACCTGTTTTTTTTGTCTTTGCAGATACTAACCTGAACGGATGACTCCATATAAATGGATCTGACACATTACGAGGCCTTTATTTTCTGCTGCTAACCTATAGAATGTATCAGTCTCACACTTATACCTCAAACTGTTTGTATATTGTGTTATGATACTAGCAAACAATTCCTCTATTTATTTACTTTATTAAAATGACAGCTTAAAATAAATATTTAAGGTTTTTCCATAATTGCTGCTATCTAGTATATTACTATAGTAAAAATATTTAACTAAAATTATTATGTAGAGATGGTAAAATTTCTATGCAATATTATTTAGTACTGAAATCGTTCCATGTACAGTATTATGTAAAATTGTTTTTTTCCCTTCTTTTTTTAAATACAAAAGGTGTAGAAATGCTGTATATATATATGTTATATAAAACAGAAATGTAACATTCTATTTATGTACTCAGTAATAAATATGTATAATATGTTTAAAGTTTGTCTGTATGAGTGATGAGAAAACAATGAGTGATTGTTGAAAAGAAAACCATGAGAGTCTAGAAATTCACTGGATATTTTTCATCGCTTATGTTCTTAATAAAAGGTTGAAATTAAATTCTGTGGTCTGATATAAATGGAAATTCTTTGCTTTCACTTACATACACACATATATGTCATGCCATCTGGACATTGTAATAATTCCATAACTATAGGCATCTGGTTTTCACTGTATGATAAAATAATCTCAAACAAAAGATTTTTATATCAGACAAAAATATGAGAAATATAATGACTATTTCTCTGTGAGAAATTCAGGTAAAGTTTATTTTGGATTTTTGAAAACTGGATGTTCTATTCAGACATGCTTGTGGTGTGTGTGTGTGTGTTTATGTGGTTTGAGGACCAAATTTGTATAATAACATGGTTTATGACATAGGTATTACAACGAGAAGATGATTTATGAGGACATCTTCAGTGTCCCCGTAATTCAAAACGCTTATAAATAATTCAGAATGAGTTTTTTTTGAAAATCTACAAATGCAGAAAGCTTCCTGTGAGGGGTAGGTTTACGGGTAGGGTTGGTGTAGGGCAATCGAAATACGGTTTGTCCAGTATACAACCCATTACGCCTTGGAGAGTCCCCATAAACATAAACAAACAAACCTGGGTTGGGTGTGTGTGTCGGTGTGTTTGTGTGTGTGTGTGTGTTGGGTGAGTGGTGCGTGTGAGTGTGTTTATTGTTGTGTGTGTGTGTACAATATGCTGATCACCAATCTGCATTTATTTGAAAAATCAGTTAAAATACAGTAAAATCTAAAAGAAGTGTTTTGTATTTAATATATATTAAAATGTAATTTATTCCTGTAAAGCAAAGCTGAATTTTCAGGCATCATTACTCCCGGTCTTCAGTGTCACATAATCTCAGAAACCTCATTTAATATGCTATTTGCTGCCTCAAGAAACAATTATATTTTAAATTATGCCGTATTGTGAAAACTTGAAAACATTGGAGTGCAAGTGAAAAAGAAGTTTTAAAAAACAGCATTTATTTGCAATAGAAATCTTGTAACATTATAAATGTATTAAAGGTGTCACCTTTGATCAATTTAAAATCCATGTTTAACACATTTTTCTTTCTTTCCTTCTTTTTTCTTTCTTTTCGTCTTTAACAATTTCCTACTGTAAGTTTTGAATGGTATGAAATATGGTAGCAGCACAAAACGGTTTTCAACAATGTATAAAGAAATGTTTCTAGAATTTTTCTTTTTCTTTTACTTTTTTTGTTTCTGATGTCAGTGAAGCATCTTATTCCGACAGGTAAAATATAATAAATACAAATAATATTATTCAATAAAAATAATATTCAAATAATAACATGAATGTGTCTATATATTATTGCTGTTGTTGTTATTTTGCTCTGTGTGTTGACCTGTTCTCGGGGGTTCATGGGGTGGATGGGGGTGTTTGGGTTAATTGGCCACTCTGAGCCTGTCAGCTGACACTGGACTGACACAGATTCAATAATGTCATCATGTTCTGGTATTTCACAAGCTATGAACCTGATGTTTTGACAGAAAGGCACACAAAAACACTGCCAAGTGATATAACAGCAACTACTGTAACTTTAACCCCAGTTTCTCAACGTCCCTTTGCTTTGGCCTGATGCCAGTGTCATTCACCTCGAGTCGTGTGGGTTTAGAGCAAAAACAAACTCACTACACCAATAGAGCAATGCAATAAAGTCAAATGCCTGATTGCCGCCCGTGTTTATAGTAGTACCACAATTAAAGGCAAGCAGTGACTGAATCATCCAAACCTAATGTTTATTTATTTTATTTTTTTTACATGATCTATACTGTAAGGTAATGGAATGGCATTACTGTTCATTCAATTGCAGGGTTCTCGGTCTTATTAGTTTCCTTAGAGTTCTTGCGGATGTGTTTATCCCCATAGTGAGTGACTGACGCAAAGACTGGATTCTTGCTTGATCAATGTCAGTCAAAACACACGTTCAAACCATGACTTATTCAAATCCTGAGACTGGCATCAATTCTGTGAGGTTTTCCAGTTCACTTATATGAGGAAAAAAAAAAAAATAGAATTCCAGAAAAAATACACCGCAGTACTCAACAACTTTTGATAATTTGATGTAATAATAATAATAATAATAGGGATGCAAATATTCATTCAACCCTGTACAGCAAAAAAATAAATAAATGTCAAAATATACAAACATGGGCAAAAACTATTTTTTCTAAAATATGTTTCACAGTTACAGTCTAACAGACCACATATATTGCAAAAGCTGAACCAATATTACTGGGGACAGTTAGTTTGTAATATTTATATATAAATCATAAGATTGCCTCAATATATTGAAATGCAAAGACATCACTATGTAATAGTTTATAGAAATTCTTAGTAATTCAGAGTAAGAAGGGAATAATAACAAATTAAGAATTTTAAATCTAGTTTTGATTTCTAAATGTAGGGTGATAGTAGAACTGGAAGCCTTTCAGATGCATGTTCCTTTTCCTTGAAATACATTTTGAAAATAATTTAATATATGGAAGGTTGAACCTAACTAACTAACTAAATAAATAAAAGTAATATACAAATATCCTGAAACACATTTACCAGTTTCTACAAAATATGAAGCAGCACAACTGTTTTCAACACAGAAATGTTTCTTGAGCAGCAAATCACAGATAGAATGATTTCTGAAGATCATGTGACACTGAAGACTGGAGCAATGATGCTGAAAATTCAACTTTGATCACAGGAATTAATTCCAATTTTCGATATATTCAAATAGAAACCGGTTCTTTTAAATTGTAATAATATTTCACAATATTACTGTATTTAATCCAATAAATAAATACATAATGCAGCCTTGGTGAATGAAAGAGACTTCATTCAAAAACATACTGACTCCAAACTTTGACTGATATCATAAATAACTAACCTTTACACACACATGAGCTGAATGAAATTGGTTTAACCTGTAGAAACCTTAAACAAACCAACCTATATCAATTTTTATATGTGTTATCAGCAGTCTCCTTTTCATTCATGCTTTCTTACTGTATACCACAGCAATTAAAATGGAAGCTTTCGTAATCTTCAAAAGGTCATTCACTTTAAGACATCTTTACTCAGAGGCAGATAAATGTGAGTATAATCTCTGTATGGGCTGGCCATCACTACATCTAGTAGTACGAGAAGTGTTCAGAACCATTGTACAATATATTTGGTTTATTCGAATATGCGGTGAATTCAGATAAATCTTTCTACTTTCAATGTCAAAAATCGCCCTGTGCCTTGAATTCAGCACTAATCCTAGTGAAATTGAGCAATACCTGTAATACTTTCAATTACTTTCTGACATGTGAAAGCATTTCACATTCCCCTCTCCGCTTACTCCATACTGATCATGTTTGGGCGGGCCTTTGGGGTGACAACCTGTAATAAAAAAGATGAATAACGTTGGGCTTTCTTTGTTTTAAAACTGATTCTTTTGACCTATTTCTGATGTGACATGAACTAGATGTACTTGTGATGCAACAGAATGCCACTCTTTGAGGAACAAAATATTAAAGTGTAAAAGGAAAATTGCATATGTTGTTTTAAAACTGCTGTGATGTAGTTGCAATATTTCACAAAATGATGTGCAAAAAAAACATATTCAAGTACACTCTTAAAAATAAAGGTGCTTCACGATGCCATAGAAGAACCTTTTTTGTCTAAATGGTTCCATAAAGAACCTTTAACATCTGAAGAACCTTTCTGTTTCACAAAAGCTTCTTTGTGGCGAAAGAAGGTTCTTCAGATTATAAAAAGGTAAGAAAGAGATGGTTCTTTAAAGAACTTTGACTGAATGCTTCTTTGTGGAACCAAAAATGGTTCTTCTGTGGCATCGCTGTGAAGAAACTTTTGAAGCACCTTTATTTTTAAGAGTGTATAGGAAACCACTAAACGCACTACAGTGCATTATTGTGCATTACATTCATTACTCGTCAACTTTCACAGGGACCAAACGATCTAACATGCAATTTGGATAGAAAATATCCCTCTGATCCACACGAGGTCTTTTTAGCTAATGGGGCAGCAATGGATATTTTAAGGTTGATGCCGCCCTCGAGTGTCTGTTTAGAAGTAGTACAACAGTAGAGTGTTTATTATAGGAGCATTATTACTTTTATGAAAGCACACTTTACCCTAATTTATTATTACTATACTGAACAGTCATCAGTGTCACATGATCCTTCAGAAAACATTCTGATATGCTGATTTGCTTCTCAGTTCTTATTAATGCTTAGTTATTAATAACGGTTCTTATTATAAATGTTGAAAACAGTGTCTTCCTGCTTAATATGTTTGTGGAAATGGTTTTTAAATATATTCTAATATCACATATTAGAATGATTTGAAAGATCATGTGACACTGAAGACATATAAATGCAGTCTTGGTGCGCATAAGAAAAAAATATTTCAAAAACACTAAAAGTAGTTTTAATTATTCCAAACTTTTAATTTTCATTTGGGCTGTGCAATAAAATGTATTAAAATAAAAAACTGGGGGGGGGGAATGAATAACTGAAATAAGGAAATTTAGATATGTATTGCAAGCGAGAAATAAAAAAGGAATCAAATGGAAAAGTGACACATATTTAATCCCATTTATGTATTATAAAACAGTGCTATAACATGTCTATAAAAAGTGCAGTATAACCATGCAGCTATGATTATGAAAGAAAAACAGTACATCAATCAAAACGATAAAACTTCTAGGATTTAAGCCTTTAGATGAGAAGCTAAGGATCAAATGTTCTTCTCCATGGTCAGAAATGTGGCTCTAGTCATCCAGATCATCCACTTGGGAGATGCAGACTGAGTATGCACCAGGACAAGTTTAAAACCCAGCCTAAAGTACAACGCCAGGGCCGCTTTCTGTGCAGAAGTGGTGGACAGTTCGATCTTTGAGAAGTGGCGTTCCCTACAGAAGTCCTCAGCAGTTTTGGCCAACCGTAAACCGAGACCAGAACGGCGACAGGTGGATGAAACACTCATCCGGTAAAGCTCTCCATACTTTTTCCCTTCGCTTCCCGGGTCACTTTTGCCTTCCACAGCCACCATCCCCAAAACCTGAGGCCAGCCGTGTATCTCAGCCTCGGCCACCCAGAAGCAGTTATCTGGATTGCTGAGGTAGTAACCCGGGATGTCCTGCATGTCCGTGTTCAGTCTCGCCTGGATGTAGCTGGCATAAAACTCATAGCAGCAGAAGTACACCAGGCCAATCCAGGCTCCTCCAGACACCAGGGCCAGAACGACTGACTGTCCAGCCATCACATAAGCACCGATGTAAAAGAACAGGCTTACAGCGATGTGCAGAGGTCGGGTCATGGCGTACATGAACGCAGGATTGATGTGCTCCATCATTCCTTTCCGGAAAACTGTTTTCACAGCCTCTCGGTCGGAGGGCTGATACCGCCGGATCACAAAGTGCACTGTTGGATTGTGAAGAGGAACAAAAATAGAAAGGAATAGGAAGAAATCATCAGAATACGGAAAATACTTTTTAAAAATGCATTGTATCTTAAATGTATGCATGTTGAGATGTAGATATACACACACAAACATATACAGGGTATAATATGAAAATATAGCATTTTATCTACTATGTATAGGCACATAAAATATAAAAAAAATGTAATGTTACTTATAGGGTAGAGTGTGGGAAAACGCCCCACCCTTAAGGACTGTGTAATTTTTTTCTGTGAAACAAAAGTTAAACGTGTTCAGAAAAGTTATCATAGTTTTAGTTCTCGCCAGTGGACCAATGACATTAAATTATGTTGAAGGATTTGCCCACCCATGTCTTGACAAGCAATGTGCTTAAAACATGAACACCCAGCACATCAGAGTAAGGCCGTTGTAGCTAAAAAATTAAAAAGTAATGTTTATTTAACCAAGAAAATGTGACTGGGACATGAATTTACATTTCATTTAATAATAATACAAATAAAAACTATAGTTTTCCACCAAAATAAAAGATCAACTGGTTTCAGTCAAAAAAGGCCAAGGATTTCTCTTGAAAGTCAGTTCTACAGGTTTTTAACAATACAACCATGCACGAAGACTGCAAACTAAAGTTTAAGATTATTTTCATGTGTTTTATACAGTAAGTTTCCCAAATAAAACTGTTGTTTTACAATATTGAGCACGTGGTAGTTTGTTAAGTTGATTGTAAAGCCATTGCCAGTCATTTGGTTTTTAACCTTTTTGTATGTACAGTGTTGATCAAAATGCAAACTAGGTTCTAATTGAACGTACAGTTGTGTATTCGCCCATGTTGAAAGTTATCAATGTTGATTAAATTTGCAAAATCAACACCTAATTCAAGGTTTATCTAACGTCTACAGAACGATGTGGCCAAGTATGGTGACCCATACTAGGAATTAGTGCTCTGCATTTATCCCATCTAAAGTGCACACACACACACAGCAGTGAACACACACCCGGAGCAGTGGGCAGCCATTTATGCTGCAGCGCCCGGGGTGCAGTTTTGGGGGTTCGGTGCCTTGCTCAAGGCAACCTCAGTCGTGGTATTGAAGGTGGAAAACAGCACTGTACATTCACTCCCCCCACCAACAACCCCTGCCGGTACAAGACTCGAACCCAAAACCTTTGGGTTACGAGTCCGACTCTCTAACCATAAGGCCACGACTTCCCCAAAACTGTGATTCCACCGGGGCTCGAACCCAGGACCTTCTGCGTGTAAAGCAGACGTGATAACCGCTACACTATGGAACCATTCATAATATCAAGGTTGATCAATTTTGTAAAATCGAAACATAAACCAATATTGATTCATTAGTGAATCAACATTGAAATGCCGGCTGAGGTGTTTCTCACACAGCATTTCTTCGGATGTGACAGCAAATCAAAATGACAAACTCATGTTTTTTGGTCATCAAGCTTTATAGCAATGTATTGCTTAAAGTGGACTTGAAATATAATCTGATGGGATTAATTTAAATGAAATACAAAATGCTTTAAGGAAAACGTGACCCGATCATAAGGGTTTCTACGATTGCATTGACTTTTCCTAAACCCCAACGTCCCCTACCCTAATCCTGACTCACTTATGCATTTATTCAAAAGAATCGCATCAACCGTTCCGAGTCTTAACTCCTGCACATACTTTTGTTTTTCATGATTTTATAATCATTTATATTTCATATGGGTCAAAGATGAAAAGGGTCTTTCCAGTATAAAAAAAATCATAATAAAGTGTAATACAGCTTTAAAATTATTTTTCCCCTATGCACCCTTAATAATGACGTCCTGTTTAAACCTATGTTTCCCTTGAATCGAACCCCCCCCCCCCAAAAACATAAACTATCATGCAGTATGTGTTATGTGTAAAGACACATTCACACACGATTTTAAAGACACCATACATGAATTACAGCATAACGACCCCTTTATATACCAAAAGATCTTGTTAGGCATATTATAAACATGGATCATTTGATAACATTAAAAGACTATTTAAGCATCACAGTGCAGCCCTCAAATACAAATTAACTTTAAATCTTTATATTGTTTGCTAATGTCACGGAATGCCTCAGGAAAACAAAATAGCAGATCCATGTGCAGCTTTAAATTCACTCACAAAAAAACAAAAAAAACAATTCAAAACACAAAGAAACAGGGGAAACAGAAAACGCAATGTAACTGGTCCAATACTGCAGAAACCAAGGATAAAGTGAGCATGGTATAAATAACAGTGAGCTAATAGGTAAATGATAAACAGCTGGAGGTAATGAACGAATAATAAAGACCAGGGCGGAGCCGGAGGGGCAGACCAGCGAGGCTCCGGCCAAACAGGAACCCCGGCGGGCAACCAGGGTGGAGCCAGGAGCTTGGCAGGCAGCAAAGGCAGAGCTGACAACCACCTCAGCAGTGCTGACAAGGCAGATGAACCCCCTAGCGGCTCAGGTAGGACTGCAAAGAAGAGCACAGAGAGTTTAGTAACAGCCTTGATGGCTGTAACAGGACAGGCAGACAGTTCAGCAACGGTCCCCTTGACCGTAACTTTACCTTGACCACCGCCCAGAGGGGAGCTGAAGCGGACGCCACCTTGGGAGGTTTTGCAGTAGAAACCATCACCTCGGGAGGAACTAGAGCAGACTCCGTAGTGGACTCTTGGACTGGAACAAGCTCAGAAGTGAACTCGTAGACTGGAGCAGGCTCATAGACTGAAGAGAACTCTGGAATGAACTCGTGGACAGAGTGGGCTCTGGAGCGGACACTGCTCCCGGACTGGAGCAGGCTCTGAAGTGGATACTGAGGGCTCCCGGACTGGAGCGGACTCTGAGGGCTCCTGGACTGGAGTGGGCTCTTGAGTGGACTCTGAATGCTCCCATGCACGCAGAACAGCCCAGAGGCCAAAAGCAAAGACGGCCTTCTTGATTATGGCGTCAGCAGGAGTGGAAACTGGGAGCGCTTGTGGGACACTGGACTAGGGACCACTGGAGTCAGGTCCTCCAGGACCACCGGAGTAGGGTCCTCCAGGACCACCAGACATGGAACCACCGGAGTTGGGTCCTCCAGGACCACCGGACTAGGAACCATGTCGGGTCTTTGCTGCCCTCCTTTCGACCCTCGCTTGCGAGACTGAGACAGTGAAGAGTCGCTATCAACAGGCTCTGGCATCTCCGGGGGCACTGCAATGGGCTCAGACCGACATGACATTACTAAATTGGGGTAACAGAGATAATCAATGAAATTCCAAAAGTCAAGAGTCTTTAGCCCCTCCATCTCCCAAGGAGGCAAGGGAATCATTGAAACTTTCGCTGAGCTCAGAATTACAAAGTTCCAGTCCTACCACCAAAGTCCAAAAAGTCTGTGCCTGACCTCCTACTCCCATCCCGTTGACGAAGAGACACCGACATTTGGCTCGAGGAAAATCAACCAAATGGAATCAAAATACAAAGAAACAGGAAAAACAACGGAACAGGTCAATACTGCAGCAAACAAGACTAAAGTGAGCATGGTATTAAATACCAGTGAGATGCAGGGAATAATAAGAGCAAGGGGTGATGGGAACTGAAGTCCAGAACAAAACAAACAATAATGCAGCAGCGTGCCCTCTGGTGGCTGTCAAGGGCACACCAGCAACTGGCTATGACAGCTAATGTCCTTCAAACCACTAGGTTTTACCTATTTGTCAGCAAGAAGTTTTTGTAGGGAAGTGAAAGTCATTTAAAATATAATAAAATTTAGTATAAATTTTGTATTTAATAAGTACAAGTCCCAATCAAGTATTTGTTTCATTTTTACATAAATATATCTGTTACGCTGAACTGACATGGTTTGTTACGCTCATTGTTCCCATAACTGAAATGTTTTTAATATTAGTCTGTGTCATTAAATTAGTTTTAATATATCGCTGAGTAAAGACTGCAGAAGCAAATTTTAAACTATAATAAGCATTTACTGATGCTCCCCTGCCATGGCTGCTTAGCTTGTACTTTGTTTCGACTTGCTCTGACCCAAATATTGCTGGCTTGCAGCCATTTTATTAACTTTCTGTTTTGCAAACAAAATGACATTTCAGGCTGAGTTTTGGGTGGAGAATTCCCTCAACTGATCTCTGTTGAACTTGTGACATACTGTAGTGAGGGGCATTATTCTGACAATTGCAATCCTCAATACCTTTCTCTTTTCCTTGCTAAAGGCACGTTCACACCAAGTTCGGTAACTATAATGATAAAGATAAAAATATAGTTTTAAAAAATCATTCTAAAAATAAAAGAATAGCAGATTCCACAGCACAAATAACAATAACTGCACCGAGAAATGATAATGGCAGAATCTCCTTTATATTGTTGGATTTATTTTTTATTTTTTTACAGTTGATGAATGATAAAAGCACTGACTGCCAATCAGAATCCATTCCACTTTAAAGAGCTTGAGCATTTAAAGCAGCAGAAGATAAACCTGCAGCACATGCTTAGAATGAACATTGCTATCGTTCATTGGTGTCGAGGCTTGCATAGTTACTGTTATAGTTATTGTTAAATTATATCATGCTCTCTGCCAGATGTTTCTGTGATTTTGCCTCTCTATGCTCCCTCCTCCCTTTAGGGTTCTCTCTTTCCCCTCTTTTGTCTTTTCTCTTATAAACGCAAGCGCATATATGTATATTTCCTCAGGAGTTCAAATGATCAGAGGAGGACGGGGGCTATAGGCCCGAAGGTTGAGTTTGGACTGACCAAACTGTATAGTTCAGTTGAGAAAAGGTATCCTCGGCCAAGTGTATGCCTAATATGTCCAGAACTTCCTGGCCAGACTTCCATTTTATATAACGTATATTTCTTGGCTTGTATACCACACATATGTGGTGTATAATTCTCATTGGATACACCACTGCACCACCCCTTACGATGTGACTATACAATCTGTTGAAGTAATAATAAACTTTGAATAAGTTTGTGAACACACAGTTGGCTTCATGTTCATAACTCTTTCCATGGGCCCATGAATGATAAGCAACTGAGAGTGTTGAGAGTGGCTATCAACTGGCCATCCATTTCAAACAGTGAGCTTGACCAGTCAAGTTAATCACAATTATTCACAACATCTACTTGTTTTTCAAAAAATCTAACATTAAAAGTGTTTTTTGGCATTTCACTGAATGACATGTGTTTTTGTAACCTATGTTACCACACCATGAAAAGATGGAATTATCAAATATTTAAAGGGGTCCTATTTCAGTATTTCAGAAGGCGGGCCTTCATCTGATACAGGAACTATTCGAGCCGTTCATGCCAGACTGGGGAGAGAGGTGTTGTAATAATGTAAAATATGTGAAAAAGAATGTGTTTTTTGAACAACCTAGTATGAGAGCCTGTTCTAGTACACCCCCAAAACAAAATCAAGACTTTGCAAAAGAGCATAATAGGACCCCTTTAAACACATTGCATTTGTTGCTAGACCACATGGTCTTTAGGGTGCCATCTGATGGTGTCACACACTGTTAAATGACTATCAGCTTTTTATATGATTTCAGAATGGCATCTTGTTCTTGTTACACTGATGCCTACTGATAACTGCAAAAAAAAACAAACAATTAAGACATAGTCATTTCCTAGAATACAGCAATACTATTGAAAAAGCAAGACAATCAAAATGTATTTTAAATGGTATTTTAGTTATTTAAAGAATTAATGGTAAAATCAAAGTCCGGACCATTACCTACAGTGAATGACAATTTTACACTTTGGAACCTTATTTCCCCCATATTTTGACTTTCACCAGTTTTTTTAAATATGAAAGCAGACTCTTTACTTGTATTTAACATGTCTTTTGATGTATAGAAAATTACTTTTGTAAACTTAATTTGATGCGGACACCAAAATGGTGACGTCTCGTCTTTGACCCATATATCGTTCCCCAAATCCCTAAAGAACAACATGAGACCAGCATGCAGGCGAGTAAGTTCAATAATCACAGCAACTTCACTTTTGGGTGGAACTGTCTTCAATGGATAAATACATTTAAAATGTTTGCAGGTGTAAGTGCAAGTCTACATAGATAGATAGATAAAAATGTTAGCTACTTACTGTTTAATTTGGTTATTGTTATTGTTTATTTCTAATAAGTGGTCGGTTCGTGTCTGACAGATCCTGCACTGTCGATCACACGAGGTGTGTTAAAAACACATTATCAGCGGTTTTCATCAGTTCAAAGTTCACAAGGACATGCTCGGATCAGACCGGACATTTTACTCATTTCATCTGGAGTTTACAGTTTCCTAAACATGTATAGAAATGTCCTAAACATAGATAAACACGTGTTTGAATATGAGTGAAGAACTTTCAGCTTTCACTCATCTGTTCTTTTGAGGAGGGTCTTCTTCTTCTTCTTCTTCTTCTTCTTCTTCTTCTTCGTGTTTTATGGCGGGTGGCATCCAACGTTAAGGTGCATTACCACCACACTGGAGTGTGGACCAGAGTGACTAACAGAACTTTACATAAAAAAAACAATTATTAATAATAAAAATAACAATTATACTTTATATTCTATTTATTTGAGGAGGGTCTTTTGCACTGTTCTGCTTTTATCGCCACCTAGCGTTACCGAGCCGTTACTGCTGAGTTTCACTTCACTGCCTTTTTAATGTGCTGTATGTATACAAATATAATATTAATAGTAATTTTGAAAGTAGCTTCTTATTTTCCCTTCATTATTTTAATATGTTAGCGTCATATAAGGAAAACTCAAGGTTTTAATTTTCTATGGTGGGATGAAAAAATATAGGGTTAAATACTTAAAAAGTCTACATTCATCCTTCCACAAATTAAGGCCTTAAAAGGTCTTAAACTGGAGCAGAAAGTCTTGAATGCATAAAGTCATGGCATTAAATGTTGCATGCATTGCTAAAAATGATTATCTACCTTTTTATTTGTTTTCCCATACAAATATTTGAACATCCCTAAATCAAGATACATTTCACCTACTTTATTTTCAATTAAAGAAGTGGTATAAAAATTGGGTATAAAATCTGTTTTCCTTTTTTTTTTAAATGAAAAAATAAATAAAAATACCTCCGGGTTTACATTTACCTTAATAAACCTTAAAAATATATATATATAAATCTTAAACTTACAAAAAGTGCCTTGCTATCTATGTTTTTGGACATATGGTATTCTCTGAAGTATGTTGGAGTACCATGCAAATACTATGGACGAAACATAATGAATATGTATGGGAATGCCTTGGTACTTTGATTATGGTTATGATTTTCATATTCATGTACCATGATATTTATATGGTTCTCAAGGAATGTTATGGCTCTATCATGTCAAACAAACGGGATTACTGGCTTAAAATAAGGTAATATAGTACCATGTACCATATTTTTTGGTAATAGTAGATTATTACTTATAGTAATACTTGTTAGGGTAAAGTCCAATTTTGCAGCAAATAATGTGTACACACGTGTGTGTGTGTGTGTGTGTGTTTACATTAAGGTGACATCACAGCTCATAATACAGCACAAAAAGAACAAGAGAAATATGAAGCATTGTTGTACAGTTCAGAATGTGAAAAAAATTAGCAACAAAATATGAAGTGAACATATGTGTAAAAATAAATTCATAAAATTAAATAAGAAAATAAAATGTATCCTACTATATAATATATTCACATAATTTGAAACGGCGTTTAGGATTGTTACGTTTCTTGTTTTGTGTTCTCATATTTGAAAGCGTTGTTATTGTACATTGTGAGCGTTTTAAGGTTAATCTTGTCTTGTGAAAATAACACTTTGCCAACAATAATTAAAAGATTAATAACGCAATTTTATTATAGGCTAGTATGATATATATATATATATATATTATATAATATATATATATATATATCTTATATATATTATATATATATACAGTGCTGTGCAAAAGGTTTTGACACCTTCCTGTTTTTTTTTTTTTGCGTATTTGTCACACTTAAAAGACTCAGATCAAACCAATTTTAATATTATACAGAGATAGATGTCCCGTTATATCTGGCATAAAACCAACACAGCATTTCAACAGTCAAACATGGTGGTGGTAGTGTGATGAGCTTTGCAGCTTCAGGACCTGGACAACTTGTCATAATTGACCATGAATTCTGCACTCTATCAGAACGTCATGAAGGAGAATGTCCGGCCGTCGGTTTGTGACCTCAAGCTCAAGCGCACTTGGGTTATGCAGCAGGACAATTATCCCAAACACACCAGCAAGTCCACATCAGAATGGCCCAAGAAAAACAAAATTAAGGTTTTGGAATGGCCAAGTCAAAGTCCAGACTTAAATCCGATTGACATGCTTAAACAGTCCATTCATGCTCGCAAACCCTCCAATGTGGCTGAATTAAACAATTCTGCAAAGAAGAGTGGGCCAAAATTCCTCCACAGCGATGTGAAAGACTCATTGCCAGTTATCGCAAACGCTTGATTGCAGTTGTTGCTGCAAAGCGTGACACAACCATAGATTTAGAGGGCAATTAATTTTTCACATAGGGCCAGGCAGGTTTGGACCGCTTTTTTCCCTTAAAAAATTTTCAAAACTGCATTTTGTATTTACTTGCATTATCTTTGTGTAATATTAATATTTGTTTGATCTGAATCTTTTAAGTGTGACAAATATGCAAAATTAAAAAAAACAGGAAGGGGGCAAAAACCTTTTCACGGCACTGTGTGTGTATATATGATTTGGAAAATATAGTAAAAAAAAAAAAAAAGGTTAAACATTTCGTTTTTTTTTATGTTAAGGTGAATCCAAAACTGAAGAAAAAAAGGCATCAAATAAATGTTAAATATGTTCAACTGATATGTTGGGGAAAAAGTATAAATGGTTGTATGTACGGCACAAGATGCATGAATAAGCACGCAGTGTGTGTGATCATTAAGCGGCTTGATCAATATTTGTGATCGATCGAATGAACGCGGGCTTTAGGACCCGGATGTGCAGTGAGTCTCTGACACCGGTTGATGATCCGCTCGCGACTCATTCAATGTCTGAATGTCTGTTATCAAAGAACAATAAAACGCACGTCTCTGTCGGACACGTTACACACGTTTATGCTCTTGTATTAACACTAGTCCTCGTACTCCTCTACCAGAGACCGGGCTGATCACCGCGGACCGGCGCACATCTGCATCACCGGCGGATTCCGGTGAAGAGAGCGAAGCCGCGCTCAGTCGTTCCCCGTCAGTCCGCTTCAGGCCACCGGCGACAGCATGAGCCAGAGGTTCACGGTGACCGCCGGTGACATCCAGGGCGAAGTGAACCAGCTGTTCGAGGGCGATGAGGAGACGCCGAGCGCATCTGAGGCATCCGGGAAAGGTGAGAGATTAATGACGCTTTGACACCTGTGAAGAATAAACTCATCCAGCAGCTGGGAATGTGAGGCTGGGATATTCATAAATATTCAACACACCACCCTCTGATAGTGTAACCATCAAATGAGACTAAATGACGATATTTTATAATGTGGTATGTACAAAATATATTTCATATGCATGTATTAATTATATGAAAAAAAAATACATATAAACCTATAATCAGATCTGGCATCAGTCATTTTTAAAATCTGTAAACTAGCGGTTCAGTAATGCACTAAAGTTTAATGCTTTTATAATGCCTGGTGCATAATATAATATAGTTCATAATCTAAATGTATTATTATTATTGCCTATCAACTCATATTCATCATTGTGAAAAAGTTTAATATTTAAGAGATTACACTCAATATAAAGCTATAATTCATGGGCAGTAATTTCCCTATAATATATATTAATTCTCCCTTGATCTTTTGTTTTATATATATTTGCAAGACTGCTTCCTTTTAGACTTGAAATGTCGTTGGTATAATAAATCATTTTTTAATATAATACTTAGTGGTATTATATGTCTATGCAGATGACAGATTATATTCATATTCTGATATATTCATATAATATTTCATATAGCTATAGATTCCTATTTCATTACGTTTCAGTGGGTTTTATTAGGTTTATATATATCTATAGAATATATATAAAAATATATTATTTATTTTCATAAGCTATTTTGATCATTATATTAGATAATGATATGATTGATAATATATCCTATTATATCTATATATTCTATATATATATATATTATATACTGATTCTATTTGAATTTCATAAGGACTAAGATACTCCAAATGCCATTGCTGAAACTGTGCTTTATTATTATATCATTAAATGCACTGAACATTGGGTTTTATTTGTCTATTGCACACTTGAAGTTATTTGTATGTCCAGTGCAAGCGTATATTTTCATTGCCTAAGCTCAAGCTGTCATATATATTGCGTTCATAATCAATGCATCTTGTGTAAACTTTGAGATTTGAATCCTTCTTTGTGTGAGGAAAGAGAATCTGCTTGTGTTCATTTGTTCATCAGTACTGCAGTGACAAATCTGACAGAGAGGCCAGTTTGGTGTCTTATTCCTTATAGTGATGGATGAAAGGAATGGATGTAGTATGACGATGGTTACAATGTCTTGCCATGTCTGTCAGCCTTAAGTGGGCACGGTTTTCTTCACTTAATGGCACTTCTGATGGTCTATTATATTTGATGAAGCCTTTGGATATTTAATTAGGCGAAATGCATTTTAGGCACACTGCGCTGTGTGACATACAGGAAGTCTATTAAATACAAGTCAGGCGGGATTAATCAGCTGTAATCATTAGCCTCTTGATGTTTTCTGTGATGTGGTTAGCTATTTTTCCTCTGAGATTCTGCTAAGTATTAAACAATTAAGTGATTTGATGGATGTAGAGAAATGCAACAAAACAGTCTGACTTTATTATTATGACAAGGAATTTGTCTATGCACACTGAAAGGGAAAGCGCAATGCGATGCATCAGAACATGTTTGATGTGGAGCGGGATTTTGGAGCAGTGAGATGGAACTGTGGATGGGAATATTTAACATGACATGACTGAAATAGATACTAAGTGACCCACTAAATACTGAAATACTAGTATAGGTCTAGTTTTGGTGTGTTTTGGCTTTTTACTAAGGGCACCTTGTTCTTAAAATAATTGATTTGTAGCAATATGCATTGCAGCTATTTGAATTGCACCATTAAGTTGTACTACAAATGTTGTAGTTCTTCTACACCTGACAGGTCTCAGAGTTCAGTGAAATGAATACCTGCCTACATGTCCTACATTTCTCTGAAAAATTGCATGATAGGAAGCTTTGCTCTAAAAACTAGTGAGCTGCTAGGGTGCATTGTAACGTATTACTACAAGTAGGGCCGGGAATCTTCACTATCCAATCCGATCCAATTTTGGGAATTGTAATCCATTTCTAAAATGTTTCTTGGTCTAAATTTTTTTTTTGTCAATTTTGCAAGTTTTTAGAATAATAAATTAAGTGATATAGAATGAAAATAATTCAGATTTTTTAAAGTTTCCTTTAAAACTATTCATAGTAAGTTGTAAGTTGTAGTGCATTTAACAGTGTTATTGCCTACAAGTTTAATAACAGCAGCATTTCACCCAAATGCATTCTTTTTTCATCATTTTGAAGAAACTATTTTGGAGTTGTTCATTGCAAAGTTTTGTATGGACTTTTCCAGTGTTGTAAAAAAAGAACTTTATCCCTGAACTTCTGCATTTGTGTTTTACTTTGAAAATAGGCACTTTTCATATTATTTATAAATATTTTATTGAAATAATTCCTTGCTAACTTTTACAAACATAAATATACATTTTCAAAGAAATTCTATACATGATAAAGTCTTTGAATGTTTAACGAGGCAAAATGTGCCCTTTTTCTTTTTTATTAATGATTTATATGCGCAGGCTGAATATCAAATATATGTGTGGTATTTTTTGTTTAAATTAATTATATATACTTTAAAAAAATAATACCAAATTAGTAATAAATCAAAACAATTGTCCGTTAAGAATTTTTAACTAAGTAAATATAGCTTTTGATGCAAAGCTTGTTAATAATAATAATTTGATGATATAATTATAAAATGCCTTCTTTTTCACTGCATTGCTCAGTAAAAATCAGCTTTATCTTAAACATTTCATTCAATATTGAAATGAATTGATAAAATAGCTAAACATAATTGATTTTCGGTATTACTTTACCTAGTTTAATGTATTTGAGTATGTTTATCAACTATCACATGCACATAACACACAGAGTACTATCTGTGCGGCATTTGTAGTTGCACTTACGAGGAACATTTTAATTAGGTTACTTGTTTAGAAGGTGCAAGGCAGCTCACTAGATTGTGGAATAGAGCTTGAGGCATCTGTTCTGATGAGTTCACTACCAAACATTGGTGTTTTTGCCATGTGAAATCCATTGAAGTCACAAATCGAAGACAGTGTCCAGGAAGGTGTACTGTAGAATGTCCATCTTTGGTGTTCCCATCCATAGATGTAGAGATGCGCACCTGTAGTCTCCTAGAGACAATACAGCCTTGGAGCTCTCGTCTCCGGTTCAAGTCGCCACAACGTTTCCATGACAACTGCATCCTCTTTGTGCCATGATTGGTGTGTGCTGAGGGAGTGCTGAATGCAATGATATTAGTAAAACCACAATGACTGCTCTCACCATGCATGCATTGGCCAATAATGCTGCTCTATCACCTCCTGTGTCCATAAAACAAGCATGAATTGGCTGAAACCCACTCTGAGCTCTTTATTCTGACGTGCATGTATTTGTGTGCAAGTGTCTGTATGCATGCATGCATGCATAAACAAAAAAATAGCAAAGAGAATAGGCTATTAGTTTAGTAGTCAGTCCACATTCATGAGCATCACTGGTACATTCCTGCATCTCATGTGTGTTTGGTGAGAAAGTCCTTGACGAGGATGAAGCATCGGTGCTATTTTTCATGCTATTGCTGATGTTGTTTTTATCGATCTGAGATGCCACCTATGTAGAGGTTCATCTGACCTTGAAGATCTCCAGACAGTCTGAAAGATCTAGCCCGACACTACACGCTGTATGAAGCTAATAGGATCATTAAGACGTCCTGGATTTGGTTTAAATTATTCAGTATCTGATTCAGTGTGGCCCTCTCTTGTAGTAGCCTCATTTTAGTGGTAGATATTACAATAATAGTCAGGAGTATTTGCAGTTAAACTGGAAGAATAGTTACATTTTTACATTTTCTGAGGTGCTGTCAGTGATGCAAAACTCACGGGCGCAGTGCTAGTTTGATTGTTAATTCTAATCTCTTCATTGGCCAATTTCTTTTTATATTTATATTATATGTATAATGAAATTATTAATATACTCTGATATCATTCACTGTCTAATAATATCACGGTATAAATATATTTTTTGTCCTCCACTACTTTTGGAGAAAAATATTGCAGTTTGGATTTTTTTCATAGATAGATTAATATATATACTGTATATATTTATATATATATTTAATAATACAGTGGTGTGAAAAAGTGTTGGCCCCCTTCCTGATTTCTTATTTTTTTTGCATGTTTGTCACACTTTAATGTTTCAGATCATCAAACAAATTTAAATATTAGTAAAAGATAACACAAGTGAACACAACATGCAGTTTTTAAATGAAGGTTTTTATTAAGGGAAAACAAAATCCAAAACTACATGGCCCTGTGTGAAAAAGTGTTTGCCTCCTAAACCTAATAACTGGTTGGGGCACCCTTAGCAGCAACAACTGCAATCAAGCGTTTGCGATAACTTGCAATGAGTCTGTTACAGCGCTGTGGAGGAATTTTGGCCCACTTTTCTTTGCATAATTGTTTTAATTCAGCTACATTGGAGGGTTTTCGAGCATGAATTTCGCCTTTTTAAGGTCATGCCACAGCAGCTCAATAGGATTCAGGTCAGGACTTTGATTTGGCCACTCCAAAACCTTAATTTTTTTTTTCTTGAGCCATTCAGAGGTGGACTTGCTGGTGTGTTTTGGATCATTGTCCTGCTGCAGAACCCAAGTTCGCTTCAGCTTGAGGTCACGAACAGATGGCCGGACATTCTCCTTCAGGATTTTTTGGTAAACAGCAGAATTCATGGTTCCATTTATCACAGCAAGTCTTCCAGGTCCTGAAGCAGCAAAACCGCCCCAGACCATCACACTACCACCACCATATTTTACTGTTGGTATGATGTTCTTTTTCTGAAATGCAGTCTTTTACGCCAGACGTAATGGGACACACACCTTCCAAAAAGTTCAACTTTTGTCTCGTCAGTCCACAGAGTATTTTCCCAAAAGTCTTGAGGATCATCAAGATGTTTTCTGGCAAAACTGAGATGAGCCTTTATGTTCTTTTTGCTCAGCTGTGGTTTTCGTCTTGGAACTCTGCCATGATGACCATTTTTGCCCAGTCTCTTTCTTTTGGTGGAGTCATGAACACTGACCTTAACTGAGGCAAGTGAGGCCTGCAGTTCTTTGGATGTTGTTGTGGGGTCTTTTGTGACCTCTTGGATGAGTCGTCGCTGTGCTCTTGGGGTAATTTTGGTCACTTCTGGGAAGGATCTCCACTGTTCCATGTTTTTGCCATATGTGAATAATGTCTCTCACTGTGGTTCACTGGAGTCCCAAAGCCTTAGAAATGGCTTGTAGAACCTTTTCCAGACTGATAAGATCCAATTACTTTCTTTCTCTTTTCTCATTTGTTTCTGAATTCTTGGATCTCATCAATATGTCTAGCTTTTGAGGATCTTTTGGTCTACTTCACTTTGTCAGGCAGGTCCTATTTAAGAGATTTCTTGATTGCGAACAGGTGTGGCAGTAATCAGGCCTGGGTGTGGCTAGAGAAATTGAACTCAGGTGTGATAAACCACAGTTTTAACAGGGGGGCAAACACTTCTTCACACAGGGCCATGTAGTTTTGGATTTTGTTTTCCTTTAATAATAAAAACCTTAATTTAAAAAATGCATGTTGTGTTTACTTGTGTTATCATTGACTAATATTTAAATTTGTTTGATGATCTGAAACATTAAAATGTGGACAAACATACAAAAAAAAATAAGAAATCAGGAAGGGGGCCAAAACTTTTTCACACCCCTGTATATATATATATATATATATATATAGTATAGTATATATATATATTATATTATTATTTAATTTATTTGTAAAAAAAGAGTATTTTGAAACAGTACGTTTCATATTAAGTTAATATTTTATTATAATTCCTTGCAAAATGTTATATTCTTAAATGTACGTTTTCAAAGAAATGCCGTTTTTTATTTTCATAAAGGATGTTGATATAGATATTTGAATTCATACACTACAATTCAATTGCTTGTAAACTGTTGGTGGTTGTGGTGTAATACTTATTTAATTCATTTCTAAAATATCAGTTTGAAAGATTGCATTCATGTATTTGTTTATATTTATTTATTTTTATTTTTTTGTATTTGGTTTGTTTGTAAAAAAATATTCCTAAATTATTGTATACAGTTAATTTAAGTATTGTTATTAAGTCTATTTAAAATTGTATTATTCTTGAGTTTGCCATGAATATAGCCTCTGATGCTGATATGGTGTAAAATGATAAATAACTCCGTTAATTTCTGAATTTTCATGTATTGTAACCCTCTTAGACTATTTATTTATTGTCTTTATGCTTGTAAATGTTTTACATAAATCTGCTAGCTTGGTTGCGAGAGTGTTCTGAGTGGTTGCTAGGGTATTCTAGATGGTTTTTAGGTGGTTGCTAAGGGTTTCTGAGGTTTCCAGCATGTTGCAATGCAGTTTGGGTGGTTGCTAGGGAGTTGCTACATTACGCGTATAGATTGTCTTAGATGGTTCTGGGCTGTTTTTTAATTCAGCAGGTGAAAATCTGATGTCTGGTGACTTATGAATGAACAGCACACCTATAGTACTAAACAGTGCCCATGATTTTGAGGAATCCCTCAGGACTGTAGCACAAACGTGTGGTCTGATGACTTACATGACTAATTACACTTACTATTTTCTATCAAGCAGCCAGAAATAGTAGCCAGAGTGCCAAATACCGTATGTCGTCATTGCAATAATTGGCATATTCCACACACCAGACAGAACTAGCGCCATAAGCTGTTTTTAACCATGTCAGTAATCACTCACATATTACGCTGCTGCACAATAGCTGTGTTCTTCATCACAGACGTGCGGCGTGGGAGTTTCGGCTGCTTCACAGTGAGCGTCTACTGGAGGCGCCATGATGGACAAATTTGTCTCGATTTAGTGATCGTTTGCACAAAGACAAAGAGTGCTCAGTCGACAAGAACATCTCACACACCGCGGTGGAAAAACTGTTTGGGAAAGTATATCACTTTGCACCACGCTGGAGTTTGTAGTTTTGGCAGAAGTAAAGGAGGACTTTGTATGTTTTGCATGGGGACCAAAGCTCTGGCAATGCAACCCGTGTTTTGTGCACTAAAAACACAACAAGAAAATGCCATCACCGCTTGCACAAGTAGTAATATGCACAACAAGCATTCCAGTGGTTCAATTGTAAACAGTTAAATGAATAGTTTTACTGTTTATGCACAAAAAATGTCCAGGCCTAAATGTAAGATTTTTATCTATTTGAACTACACACTTTAAGATAAACAAACTAATAAACAATGTAATGTATATTTGTCAGTCATGCATAAATGAAACGGGTAAGATTTCTGTATTAATACTAATACCCTGAATGTGTTTTAAATGCTCAGGTTTATATATTTATCATCAATAAATCCTATTTCTTTCAGTCTTATACATTGTAACTAATTGAAAATAGCTTGTTCCACAGCTAGCTTTAGTTTAACCATGTGTTTAAGCTAAATAAATTAAATTATTTTCCAGTGTAATTATAGTTAAATAAAAATACAGAGTTCTGGCATGAAACTCTAGATGGTGCAGTCTGATAGGTCTAGCTCAATCTGACCTAATGACATCATTATCACATGGCACAGCTGATTGGTTCTCTCCTGTATCGGTAGCCAATGAGCTCGCTGCTCAACATTCAAATATATGACTAGTGCTTGCTGTAGCAGTTGCAGCTTGCTTCAGAAACCCTACACCTTCCCCAGCTCCACCTGTATAGATCTGCTACAGGGTGATTCATGTATGTTATATATGGGGGTTATTCATATATGTTATATTTGCATCAGCAGTATTTCTTACATGCTTGCAGCAGCATGTTGTGGATGTATTGGCAGTAGCAAGTCTCGGTACTTGCTCTGCCGCAGCAGCAGCAGCGTAGCAGATCTATTCCGCCAAGACCAAATACATTAACATTGTCATGTACATTACCATGCCAATCCCTCAGAGAGTTGTCATGACAGAACTAAAACTAAAACCATAAAAAAATGTTACTTGAAATAATATAAATGTTAACTGAAATAAAATATATATATATAAAAAAAAACACTTTTTATTTTAGCTAAGGCAACATTTCTCATTTTAATTTAGCTTAAATTGATCTACTAAAGTAACTAAAACTAAAACTAAAAAATAATAAAAACTAGACTTAAAAAAATACTAAAAATAACAAAAAAACAACAAAATGACTAAAACTGTAAAATGAGAATGAAAACTGATAAATAAAACTATAATAGTCTCAATGATACTAAAATAATGCTGTTCTTTTCACAATGTACAGAATTTTTGCTTATTCTGAGTAATTTGAATAAATGCGTTTTCTAAATATGATTATTTAAATAAAATCAAATAGATGCAGATGTTGTGATTTTTTTCTCTTCATTTTTTATGCTATTGAATTACATAAATCTTCAATTCAGTCCTAAATGTTTTTTTATTTTTTTGTCCCCCCTAAAGATCTTCGTGCACATGAGATTTTTGGTGTGCTTTGTCCATTTGTGATAATTTTCATATCAAGTGTTTAACATTTTCCATGTTTAGTGGTAAAATATCTGTCCAGTGCAGAAAATGCAGCCAGAGCAGCCTGTGTTGTTTTATCTGATGTCGTGTTTGTCTCCATTGTAGTCATTGGCCGCTCAGCTTGGTTTCATTTGCATAACGCTTCAGAATCAATTGCTGTCCAAATACGGTGGATGCCATTAGCATATTGGGATATGCAGATTGTTTAGCTCTCAATGAGCAGTGTGTCCTTTCTTCATAATGGCACGTCGAGTTGTTTCCATTCAAGCCGTCGCTGGTGAGACAGACGTGGAAGCGCTCTGGCTATTTTAGCATAATGCTGGTTTGGTGGAGCAGGTTTCGTGTCTATTAGTCTATTGTTTGTCTGTCTGTGTAAACAATCAGTCTCTCAGTCCCACCAGCCGCTGTCAGGTAATAATGTGGTGATCACGAGCTCTGTGGGATTTACAGAAGGTCAGGATTCACTCGATGTGGAATGTCATCCATCACTCTCTTCTTCTGTGTCTTAAGATCCAGTTTTTCTCTTTTAATCATTTAATTATTTAAATATTAAGTGAAAACAATCCTATTCACCCTAAAATAACTGCATCTTCATATGTACAGTAGATTGTTAATTATATTTATTATATTTTATTAAACATTAAATTGTTCAATATAAAGTCAAAACATCCTTTTCAGCCTAAATTAAACTGATATACACATCTTTATATATAATGTGTGTCTGTGTGTGTGTCTCAGCAAACCAACTTAAACTGAAGTCTTGCTTTCTATAATTATTTGATTTGATTGGTATTTTTTATTTGACTGCAATCGTTTTTGTTTTACCCTTAAAGTCATGAAATGATCATTGAATTACCCTTTTCCAGAAAGGACGGGTCAATGAATTGGATTGGATCTACTGATACACACATGCAGAAACACAGACAGGGGAACACTATATGTCTGCTAGATATTGATATTACTGTCAGATCACTCGTCTGTGCTGTAATGTCGTTACATTAGTGCATCTCTTCACATTGATTTTAATCTTGTCTAGTCTTGAGATAAATGTTGCTTATCAACATCAATGACAGGCCTTTCCTCGTGGTCATGGTTAGATATCAGTGCTGACCGAATTATATTGCTCATAAACAATGTCTGCTAAATAAACCTGCAGTGCAAAACACTAGAGATCAATTTTAAAAGAGATGCAATTATGTTACTGCACCACTCGATTGCATACCAGTAATAAGAGTGAAATGAGATTGAAGCTGTCAGAGCAAAATTACTGGTGACTATATTCAAAAATATATTAAAGAAAAATAAAGAAAGAATATTTTGCATAAAGAAGATTAAGGCTGTTATTAAGATGTTTTTCTTCTGAAATTACTATATTTTAATCCCTAAATATTCATTACTATAATGGAAAACATGAAAATTTCATTATTTTAAGGTGAAAAATATTTAATCTATTAAATTTATATAACTATGTTTATTATTTATATTTTACTTAAGATATTGTATATATTTATTTGTAATGGATTTGTTCATCTGGAAGTAATGTTACATTGAAAAGAAATTAGGATTTTTATTACATTTTACAACAGAGATGAGAACAATAATCTTCAAAAATAGATGCCTTATTTTGACACGTGATTCTTTATATGCAAAATCTTTTTGTTTATGAGGTTCAACATGATCAGACATGTAACCATTATTTGTGAGAATTCACCCTGTCATTTCAGATACAGAAAATGAATTAAACTGTACAGGTTGCACAACATACTCAAAAATTATATTCAAGATAGAAAGAAATATTTAGCATTAAGAAACATTTTTATTTTTTAAATGACAATTAAGATTAATTTTTTTGTTCTGAAAGCTAGCACGATTTAGTCCCCAAATTCCTCATACTATGGAAAACATGTAATTTCATATTTTTTTTAAAAATGTGCCTTATTATGCCATTGAACTATTTATATTTTTATTTACATATATGTAGATCTTTAATATGAAAAAAATGGGGGAAAAATAGAAGCTGCAAATTCTTTATGCAAAACATTTAATTTTATTCTGTTTTATTATTTTACTTTATTTATTTATTCCAGTCTTATTCCAGTATCCCTATAGTCAGAAGCGCTCGTGTTGATCAGTGTAATGGATGCAAACTGTAGAGGGCAGCTGTGTTCTGCAGGAGCATCAGTTCCCCGATCCAGACTCTGTTCTAGCGTTGGCTATCAGGGGTAGAAGCAGACATGTGGTGGGGGTCGTAGCTGTGTAGATGCTGCCAGCGTCATCATGCAAAGCCTTCATAGGCTTGTTATGCAACGCAGCGTCTACACAAACAAAGGATGAGCAGAAATAACCGCTTGAATCTCAAGGAAAAGGGGAGAGGATTCATGGCTCAGCTACATCAAAGAAAAGACACGTTGTAATGATGTTATGATTCACATCCAGGATCTTGCCGTATTGTTACGGTCCAAACGGCAGCAGCAATCGTTCTTGCACTGATCTTACCATTTGCCACCAGGCATTTCTGAGCCTCCCTGCAGAAATAATGTGTGGTTTGAATTATTGATAGTGACCGGCACTAAATATTAACCTAGATTTAATCATAATAACTTAGGCCGCCTAATATTTTTAGCTCAGTTCTATTGGTTTAAATGCTAATAATTGCGTATTTATATGCAAAATTTATTCTAATGTTGATCCGGATTGTCTTAAATGATGGATCATGAGCCTGCGGTTAGTAATTAGCATACTACAGCCCAAATCATCTCCATATAAGGGTTTTCCGCACAGTTCTTCTCCTACAGCCGTTCGTTATTCTGTTGTTGGAAAGCATGAGCGGGAAGATCTTCCTCCGTTATGGCTGATTCAGTTTGAAATGCATTTAAGCAAGTGTGATAATTGCACATCTTCACACCGATATGCACAAATGTTCACGCTCTTCATATGATGATTGTTTTAAAAGCAGGAAATTGGAAATGAATTTGCCATGTTACGGCAGTGTCATGGAGAGCTGTGTTTTCCGATGACGTGCTGGTGTGATCTGGGTATTCTCATATGCTGAAAGGACCTTCTGAGCTGTTCAGAGCTGTTGCCTCTGGTTTCATCATTGTCTCTGGGGCTGCTGCTGGATTGTGGTGGCAGGCGCTGTGAGCTGCTGCGTGTCTCTGAGTTTCTCCACGCCTTCATTTACCATTAAACACCAGAAATGAACCTGCAGTCCTCAACCACAGACACCACTATCTATCTATCTATCTATCTATCTATCTATCTATCTATCTATCTATCTATCTATCTATCTATCTATCTATCTATCTATGATCATCAAAAAAAAAAACAGATCTATTCTCTAATCATTCTAATCCTCATTCTATCTATCTATCCTCGATCTACTATCGTTCTATCTATCTATCTATCAGTTCTATTGTTCTATCGTTCTATCTATCATCGTTCTATCATCGTTCTATCATTCTATCTATCATCGATCTATCATCGTTCTATCGTTCTATCTATCATCCTATCATTCTATCATTCTATCTATCATCGTTCTATCATTATATTGTTCTATCTATCTATCTATCTATAATCTATATCTATCATCTACATCTTCATCGATCTGTCTATCGTTCTATCGTTCTATCTATCGTTCTATCGTTCGTTCTATCTATCGTTCTATCGTTCGTTCTATCTATCGTTCTATCGTTCTGTCCTATCATTCTATCATTCTATCTATCATCGATCTATCATCGTTCTATCTATCATCGTTCTATCATTCTATCATTCTATCTATCATCGTTCTATCATCGTTCTATCGTTCTATCTATCATCCTATCATTCTATCATTCTATCTATCATCGTTCTATCATCGTTCTATCGTTCTATCTATCATCCTATCATTCTATCATTTCTATCTATCATCGATCACCCCCCCCCTTTAAACACATCCCACATCCATCTATTGTTCTATCGTTCTATCTATCATCATTATATCGTTCTATCTATCATCCTATCATCCTATCATTCTATATATCATCGATCTATCTATCATCGATCTATCGTTCTATCTACCTATCTATCATCGTTCTATCATTTTATCTATCATCGATCTATCTCTATCTTTCTATCTATCGTTCTATCTATCTATATATCGTTCTATCTTCTATCTATCTATCTATCTATCTATCGTTCATTCTATCTATCGTTCATTCTATCTATCTATCGTTCTATCGTTCTACATTCTATCTATCTATCTATCTATCAATCTAATCTATTATCGATCTATCTCTATTGTTCTATCGATCTATCTATCATCGATCTATCTCTATCGTTCTATCTATCGTTCTATCTATCTATCTATTGTTCTATCATTCTATCTTTCTATCTATCATCGTTCTATCGTTCTATCATTCTATCATTCTATCTATCATCGATCTATCTTTCTATTGTTCTATCTCTATCGTTCTATCATTCTATCTATTATCGTTCTATCATCGTTCTATCTATCTATCGTTCTATCGTTCTGTCTATCGTTCTATCTATCATTCTATCTATTGTTCTATCGTTCTATCTATCATCGTTCTATCATCGTTCTATCATTCTATCTATCATCGATCTATCTTTCTATGTTCTATCTCTATCGTTCTATCTATCATTCTATCTATCTATCGTTCTATCTATCTATCTGACTATTTCTATCTATCTATCTATCGATCTATCGTTCTATCTATCGATCTATCTATTTTCGATCTATCTATCTATCTATCTATCTATCTATCGTTCTATCTATCGATCTATCTATTTTCGATCTATCTATCATCTAGATCTTCTATCTATCTATCATCTATCTATCTTATCTATCTATAAATAATCTATCTATCTATCTATCATCGTTCTATCATCGTTCTATCTATCATTGTTCTATCGTTCTATCTATCATCGTTCTATCATTCTATCATTCTATCTATCATCGATCTATCTTTCTATTGTTCTATCTCTATCGTTCTATCATTCTATCTATTATCGTTCTATCATCGTTCTATCTATCTATCTATCATCGTTCTATCATTCTATCTATCATCGATCTATCTCTATCATTCTATCTATCTATCTATCTATCTATCTATCTATCTATCTATCTATCTATCTATCATCGTTCTATCATCGTTCTATCTATCATTGTTCTATCGTTCTATCTATCATCGTTCTATCATCGTTCTATCATTCTATCTATCATCGATCTATCTCTATCGTTCTATCTATCATTGTTCTATCGTTCTATCTATCATCGTTCTATCATTCTATCATTCTATCTATTATCGTTCTATCTCTATCGTTCTATCTATCTATCTATCTTCTATCTATCTATCTATCTATCATCGGTCTATCTATCATCGGTCTATCTATCTATCTATCATCGATCTATCTGTCTGTCTGTCTATCTATGTATCTATCTGTCTTTCTGTCTGTCTACTATCTATCTATCTATCTATCTATCTATCTACTATATCTATCTATCTATCTATCTACAATCTATATCTATCTATCTATCTATCTATCGTTTTTTTCTTTCTATTTTTCTATCTATCTATCTATCTCTATCTATCTATCATCGTTCTATCATTCTATCTATCATCGATCTATCTCTATCGATCTATCTATCTATCATTCTAGCTCTATCGTTCTATCGTTCTATCTATCGTTCTTTCTATCTATCGTTCTATCATCGTTCTATCTATCTATCTATCTATCTATCATCGTTCTATCGTTCTATCTATCTATCGTTTTTTTCTATCTATCTATCTATCTATCTATCTATCTATCTATCTATCTATCTATCTATATCTATATATCTATAGTTCTATCATTCTATCTATATCTTTCCTGAGACCGTTGGCATTAGTTTATTTTCAGTTTATGATTGTCTAATTTGCATTAGATTCTATATAACTGATATCAGTTAATAACAAATAATCTCTCTATTTATTTGTTGAATCTTAATAAGGTTTACCTTATTAATTCCTGGAAACTACAGTTTATCTTTACATAAGATAAAGTCCATAGTAACATCCAACTCAGTCACTTGCATTTATCAATCTTTTGCACTTTATCCATTCATTCTGTCCATTTAGTAGTTGTTAGTTACTCTTGTCTATCCCTTTAATAAAACCCCTTTTATTACACTTGTGTATTCCTTGTGTTGATAATACAGTAAAAAGGCTCTACAAGTTAACAGATTGGTCAGACTACAACTTCCTATAATTTAAATGCAATTCTTATTTATTCAACAATCTTCCATGATTGTTCTCTATTGTAAATTCTACTTCCTTACATTCAAATTCAAATTGTGATTCTGCATCCTGGTTTGCTACCTCAGTAGAATTTTTTAAAGACATTCTCATTTGAATTCTGAATTGTGCACAACTCTGATTCTGAAGCTGCTGCTTGAGCTCTTCTGAGCAGGAACTAGTCACTGTATGTTTCATGAGGTTTTGCCATCAAATCATTAAACAATAATCACGATGCTTGGTTTTTGCTCTACATCCTTGAAACTCAACTGAATTCGTAATGTAGCATATACTCTGATGTTAAGGCACCGTCAGTAGTCTTGCTGGAAACTGTTCTAAGTGTAAACTAGAAACAGTGATGCACATTCATGTGTGGTCGTTAAGGCTGGTTTTAGATCAGTATTTAGAGGTCATAGAGACTCAGGTCATGATCTTTCTTTGGAGGAGCTGTGCTGTTTAAATATGGAAACTGTCTCCAAGGACTCATGCATGCAGCTGAGAGAAATGATGGATAGAGTGATGTTATGACTGCAATTAGCTTCTAAAGCAGCCATTTTCCTCTGTTCTATGTGAAGGAGTGTGGCCTTTTTTTATCGAAGGAGGTATAAAAGGTGCCCCGTGGCAAAACATTGCAGGCTATTAAACAGCGAGTTTGAGAGTTGATGGTGAAATAGGTATTGCTTTTGGTGAGTCATACCTGCCCCAAACACCCTTACACAGACAGACACACCCAGCACACACACACCACACCCACACCCAAGTGGAAAAGACCACATCAACATCAGCTTAATAACTTAATGGCACAGTCAGATGCCCTCCTTCCCGGGTCCCACTTTAACTTTTTGACACCCTGCCAACGCAGATGCACTGTAATTATATATAGTCTATATAATATTATAGATTTAATTACAGTGGGTACGTAAAGTATTCAGACCCCCTTAATTTTTCACTCTTTGTTATATTGCCGCCATTGCTAAAATCATTTAAGTTATTTTTTTTCTCCTCATTAATGTACACACACAGCACCCCATATTGACAGAAAAAAAAACACAGAATTGTTGACATTTTTGCAGATTTATTAAAAAAGAAAAACTGAAATCTCACATGGTCCTAAGTATTCAGACCCTTTTGCTCAGTATTTAGTAGAAGCACCTTTTGATCTAATACAGCCATGAGTTTTTTTTTGGGAAAGATGCAACAAGTTTTTCAAACCTGGATTTGGTGATCCTCTGCCATTCCTCCTTGCAGATCCTCTCCAGTTCTGTCATGTTGGATGGTAAACATTGGTGGACAGACATTTTTAGGTCTCCCCAGAGATGCTCAATTGGGTTTAAGTAAGGGCTCTGGCTGGGCCATTCAAGAAAAAAGTCACAGAGTTGTTGTGAAGCCACTCCTTCGTTATTTTAGCTGTTTAAGCTTAGGGTCATTGTCTTGTTGGAAGACAAACCTTCGGCCCAGTCTGAGGTCCTAAGCACTCTGGAAAAGGTTTTTGTCCAGGATATCCCTGTACTTGGCAGCATTCATCTTTCCCTCGATTGCAACCTGTCGTCCTGTCTCTGCAGCTGAAAACACCCCCACAGCATGATGCTGCCACCACCATGCTTCACTGTTGGGCCTGTAATGGACAGGTGATGAGCAGTGCCTGGTTTCTTTCCCCTCCACACATACGCTTAGAATTAAGGCCAAAAAGTTCGATCTTGGTCTCATCAGACCAGAGAATCTTATTTCTCACCATCTTGGAGTCCTTCAGGTGTTTTTTAGCAAACTCCATGCAGGCTTTCATGTGTCTTGCACTGAGGAGAGGCTTCCGTCAGGCCACTCTGCCATAAAGCCCCGACTGGTGGAGGGCTGCAGTGATGGTTGACTTTCTACAACTTTCTCCCATCTCCCGACTGCATCTCTGGAGCTCAGCCACAGTGATCTTTGGGTTCTTCTTTACCTCTCTCACCAAGGCTCTTCTCCCCCGATAGCTCAGTTTGGCCGGACGGCCAGCTCTAGGAAGGGTTCTGGTCATCCCAAACGTCTTCCATTTAAGGATTATGGAGGCCACTGTGCTCTTAGGAACCTTAAGTGCAGCAGAAATTTTTTTGTAACCTTGGCCAGATCTGTGCCTTGCCACAATTCTTTATTTAGTTGTTAGTGTATTCAAAATAGTTGCTAGGATGTTGTTTTTTTTACTAACGGTTTCTGGTGGGTTTTTAGTGGATTATGTGTTTACTAAGGTATTCTAAATACTTGCTAGATGGTTACTAGTGGTTGTGTGTGGTTGTTAAGAGGTTCTGAGTGGGTTTTGTGGGTCATGTAGTTGCTAGGGTATTCTAAATAGTTACTAGGGTGTTGCTAGGTGGTTACTAGGATGTTGTGGATGTTTGCTTCTGATGTTTTTTTAGTGGGTTATGTGGGTTGTTAGGAGGTTACTAGTAAAACACTGGTCAAATATTAAAGCTTCAGCTCTAGATGTTTGTAATGATGTCAATTTGTTTAAGATTAATCATCAGTTTGATGGTTATATTGTTCAGTATTTCTAGGAAAATTACTATTAACTTGCTTATTAATTTTATTTACTAAAACAAAGTGACTTTTTAGCACTTACCATGTGTTAATTCTGTACCCTGTCTCTTTCTTTTATATTTCTCTCTTTTTATCTCTCTGTGAACTTCCGTCGCTCCGGGCTCTTTTCTAAACGGACTGTGATATAAACATGTTGCTCTGAAATCTCAGGCCTCCATCAGTCCCTGTAGCGGCTCCGGCTCCCCAGCGGCCGCAGTTCACGACCGTCCCATTCATCCGGCTGATCTCAGCTCATGTCCAGTGGTTATCACGACTAATCACGGCCCCTCAAGAGCCTCGGATTATTTCAGACCAAGGGAACCAAACACTGCAATATGAGCCAACTGCACAAAGTCAAAAAGGTGAATGGCGTTTTTTTCCTCACACTAACCGACCGCTGTAGTTCCCTGTCACCAGAATGATTTGTTTATCGTCGTAGTACATTATTAGCCTGGGAGGAGGACTTTAATGATGAAGAATGAGCCTGGAAATACACATCGAGCCGTGGAAAAAGTTGCAGTGATGAATGAGTCTTGGCTCTTATGGACTGAGACGCGAATGAGTCTGTTGGCAGGGGTTCAAAGAGCTTAGGGTTCAAGAAGCTACGTTTAGTATTTTATACATGCTGGAAAGCCACAGCGACTCTGATTCACTCTTTGGTTCATTCCTGGACTAATTCATCAAAGCTGTCAGTATGTGTGAAAAATGCATTATTTCAGCAACATGAATTATTAATTAGGAGTGTTTGCACTGTTTTTGCTCATGTTTAGGGTTAGTGATTTGAACAAACTTCAGCATACGTCACCCTGCAGCATTTGCTCTGTGACTGATTCCTCAAATCACGTGTCTTGCTAAGCATTGATCAAGGTGAAGGTTTCATTAGACCTTTAAGTATCTCCATTTTAAAGTTAAATGCATCAGTCTGGTGCTAAATTAAGAGCTCCAAGTCCATTTCAGTGAACAAATTAAACATTTTTTACGTTTCTATGCGTTTGGCAGATGCATTTATCCAAAGGGACTTACATTGCATTCAAGGTACACTTTATCAGTTCTTGTTTTGCCTAGAAATTGAACCCATGACCTTGGCGTTGTTTTTGTCACGCTTTACTGTTTGAGCTACAGGAAGGATAAACCATACTTTAAAAAATACTTAAATTGTATGTATAAAAGAGAAATACAAAAAATAATAATAATAATTTAATTAGAAGTTTATTTGCCTTGTTACTTGTACTTTAAAGTGGACTCAAACCTCGCTTAGTTTAGATTAGGGTCCAAGTCTCTCTACATTCACCCTGATGTTTTTAGAAAGCCAAACAATTAGAATAATTTTATAATTATTATACATTTTTATTTTAGTTTTAGTTATTTAGTACATCAAGTTAAACTAAATGAAAATACAAATATTTAATTTGCACTACTGAAAAAATATCTAAATAAATCTATGTTGTATGTAGTATGTTTAATTATTTTAAAGACAGGAATGTTACTATTGTAAAAAAATGTGCACTTTAAATACAAAAAATGTATAATATGAATTATTTTTACTTTGCCCTTCAGTCCAGGAATTGACATAGTCTTCATTTTTTTTCTGCAAGTGTTAAACCCACAAGCTTTTGTTTTGGTGGTGAACTCCAGGGAGTATGCTTTTTCACATTTGCATGATTTCTAACGTTTTGTTCAGAGAAGTTTACAGCGTTTTACTAGATTTGTAAAAAAAAAAAACCTGGTGCGTGTTGCTTTCCCAAAATGCATGTTAAACTCACAGGACAAGCAAAGATGGAGTTTATTAATCACACGTTAATTAATCATATTCTTTTAATTTGATAATTGCATTTGATAAGCACACTAAGGCTATGTTTACACTAGTGCGTTTTCATTTTAAAATGCATAACTTTTGCTATGGTTACACCTGTCTTTTATTCCGGCATTTTCAACCCTCGAAAACGAAGACTATTGAAAAACGCCGCAGACCCCATTTTAGCTTTAAAACTCCGGGGTTGCGTTTCAGTGTAAACGGACCAAAACGGAGACTTCTGATAACGATGGCATGGCTGCCCATATTCGCTCTGCTTATCCCTGACAACCGTGTAAACAATAACATCATGCTCATTATTGTACCTACATGAATGGTCATGTGACATGCATTTTTGGTTGTGTAGTGTGGACAGAGATTGTTTCTGAAATGCAGTGAAAATGTAGACAAGGATCGTTTTCGTTTTTAAACGGCGTTTTAAATGCACTAGAGTAAACGGGGCCTAAGCCTATCATGGCTATCATGATTTCAGTTTTAGTTTGATTGACAGATGCTTTGCCAAAGCAATGGAATAAAACACGTCAGAGATCTTTTATGTTATCAGGAGAAGTGTACATTTTTTTTGCTGCTTATGAAACTGATGGGAAAAGCACAATCTAGGTAATTAATCAGAAACACTGCTAACGTTATGGGAAGTATACTGTGTGAAAAACCTTAACCCGATTATAGTTTGTCAGGCTCAGCAGAAGTAATGACGGGTGCATACAGAACAGTAGGTCTGTGTGGTATCTTCACATCTGGAGGAGTTATCGGGTATCGCTGCAGAAGTTGGGAGCGTGTGCTGAGATGGATGAGCGAGTGAGAGTGTTGATATAGTTGCGGTGGTTGAGTCTCTGCTGTAGGTTTTTAATCAGCGCAGGTCTGCTGTTATCAGCCGCACGCCCACAAGCTTAAAGGTCAGTGCTGACAGCTCAAGGTCCCCTTTATCTCCATTCAAACACACACACAGCCAGACCAAGGACTTCACAGTCACGGTTTGGTGTTACAGCAGTACTCACTCTCTACCTGGTTAAAACACCCTTCACAGGTGATTCTGAGTCTTTGACTAGTAATATAAACATGCACCATGACCATTTGACCAGATATTAGTTGCTTTGCACATACTGTGACAGTTTATTTCCATGTAGAGGTCAGGATCTTAAGTTGTTACGAAAACATAACATTGTCTGAAAAGTTTGGATAAAAGTAGAATGTGAATAGCACTAGTATAATTTTTACTGCAATTTAATGGGTTTCAAGTGGCTAAAAAGGTCAGAAATGTATTATTTTATTGTTAGTTATATGCTGTTGTAGTATTTATTAATATTTTAAATTAGCTTTATTCTTGTATATTTTTAGTTTTCATTCTAATTTTAGTTATAATTTTTGTAAATGTTTTATATGCTTTTGTAATTTTTATTTTTCATTTGTATCTATTAAATATATCTATATATATCTATATCTATATTGTATTTATTTATTTGAGTTATTTTATTTGAGTTAGCAAAATTTCTGATTTTCATTTAGAGCTTTTATCTAATATTTACGTACATTGTGTTTTATTTTAGCTTTATTTCAATTAATTAAAATGATTTTTAGATTTAGAGAACAACAGCACTAATATGAACTGAAACATATCTCATCAAACACTCATTTTGTAGCTTTGTGCTCTTACTTTGACATCTATTACTCATTTGTGTCTTATCTTGTGTCTGTTTTTGGCAATTTCAGGAAAAACATCTGATACAAAATTGATCCCTATAAGAAACAAAACTGACATCTCCATTATGTCTTCTCACATATGAAAGGGCAACATCTGAGAAATAAAAATGTCCTTTGGGAAATATTGATTCTGGTTCAATCCGGTTTCCTCCACCAATGAATGTGTAAGTTTGAGAGAAGTGTCCACTCTCTGCACATGAAATAATGTGTGCATGCATGACTTGAGCCATTGAATCTTTTCTCTGGCTTTGATATCATTCTTAGTAATTGCATGCAAATGCAAGGAATTTCCCGCAGGCGAACATCATTTCCTGCTGTTAATGGTTTTATATAGGTGATGATTGTTTCTCAAAATGAAAAAGAGCACGTTGACAAACTGTAAATACGTGCGAAGTGGAAAGTAATAGTAATGATTATGAAATAATGGCAAGCAAATGAGCACTTGAATGCCCCCAGACCTCCTCGTTCAGTTCAAAGTACAAAGGCCAGATGCATGGAGCGAGATGTGCACGGCTAATGTTCAGTGACAGCCTCCTTCCTGTCTCCTCATGCTATTTCTCCCATTTTCTCATGAATCGGCAATGACCGGTAGCAGTTTAGTAACTGAGCTGCAACGGCGAGACTCTGTAACCAGCAGATTTACATATCAAAAAGTATTTACACGCTACTAAGCGAGGAGAAATAGAAACGACTTCCATGCATTTGTTCCGTCGTGTATTTGCATACGAGCCACAGAGTTATCAGCCCTCCCCGATGCCGTTTATGGAAAAACAGGCCGACCCCCTTCAGTTCACATTGGCTGAGGGCTTGACTTCAATCATCGGCACCGTGTAATAAATTTGGAACAGTCGCATGAAGACATCACAAGATTAAAATGCATCTCTCTCCGCATTTCGAGAAAATGTGCCTATTGCTTTCTCTGTCTCGAATGGAGATGGGATGTTTACGCAGCAGCCGTCTGATTTATGTGTCTCGCATCTTTTGTTTGCTTCGGCCGCAACCCTGTTTATCTGAAAGGTGTTCAGATTCATTATGGAATCTGCTGCTGGAAAGTAACATGATGCGGTTGGAAACAAGTGTGGCTCTTTAATGCATCTCGTAGAGACCTTGTGCTGCATTATGGCAGGTTGTAAAGTTTACAGACTGAATGATTGTATAGGAATGATGGTGGGCAGTTCTGTTGAGTTTTATTTCAGACCCAATAATGTTTCAGGGTCTTTCACTTTTCTGATGATGTTTTTATATATTTTTATATTTATATTTATTGCATAATTAATATTATTGATTTTATTATTATAATCCTTATTAATAATAATTACTTATATAATATTCCAGTAATTATTTATTTAACATATTCTGTTATATTATATTATATTATATTTATTATATTACTAATTTGTTATTATTTCCATTACTTATTTTAGTGACATTTGTTTAATTTTTTTACCCTTTTTCAGAACCCATTTTTAAATCACAATTATTACAATTTCTAACTATTTTATATTCATAAAATGCAATAAACAAAATACAAACAAATGTTTAAGTAACTTTAAAATCTAATTTTTACTTATTATAATTTTAATTATTTAAATTTTTTTACAATTTTTAGTGTTTCCACAAACACCCCAACTATTTTTTACACTGTATATTTACATGGTTATATTTATATTCATTGCTCTATCACACTAAAAGGCTACTGAACTATTTACTTTTTTGTAAGAATTATTGCAATAATAATAATCCTTTAATGTATTTATTATTTATTGACAATGTTTGTCTTTTTTAGCTGTTGTTTTTGTGGCCATTTTATAAAAGCACTGCCCAAGGCTTGCTTTAAAGAAATATTTTTTTACAACAAAAACAAAATATATAATATATATAATATCAATTAAAAACATAATTCTTTATAGAGAAAAGCAGATTGTCCAAGCTGATCTTTTCTGTACATTGAAAGTGGATGAAAGCCATATCTCTTCCAAGGTAGGCTTTTCAATAAATAAAGACTTTGATATCAGTCCATTCTTCCATTCTTCAGTGTCATATGAACCACTTGCTTTTTTGGAACTTGACAGCCACTTTCATTGAAAGGAGGAATCAGACATTTTGCTAACCTTCTCCTTTTGTGTTTCACAGAAAAAAGAAATTCATACAGATTTCGACGGACAGGAGGCTGAGCAAATAATGCCAGAATATCTCCTTTTTTTACAACCATTCCTACCCTTCATCTTCAGTGCTCTGGACTCCATCCTGTTTCACATTAATTAAACGGCTTGCGGTAACAGTCGGTGTACAGGCCAGGATTTCCTCATGCAGCGAGTAGAAAAAGAGGTCAAGAGCGTAGCAGTCGGAGTCAAACTGTTTTAAGCACGCAAAGACTCGTTCCATTTACTGGAGGAAGTCAAATGCCGTTTCAGTAGTGCTGCCACTAGTGCATAATCTGAGCTATTTTAGTGCAACCCTCCGACGCATGAGAAATCCAAGGCATCCTCTCCATTTAGTATTCCATGCACGCATTATGTAACGTTCTTTGTGGGGGGGGGGGTGGGGAGAAACGGAGGAAGAGGAAGACACTCGTCCCGTCGCACGTGGACTATTGTCACAGGGCTTGCACGTATGTGCGCACGCACCTCAGTGAGTCACTGACAGCGGCTGTGCCAGCGATTGCCCTCAAGATAAGACACCAGAGCTCCGCTCCTCCCGTACACACCTCCTGTAGGTACGAGCGCGTGTGGGAAGACCAGCTGATGGTTATTGAATTTAGACGTGTCTCCTTGTAGGAGGAAAGGTGCAATTGCACAAGTCAAAATCTTGTCTTCCCTTGGCGTGAGCTGTATTCATGCATGAGTGAGCATTCATTAGTTACAACTAATCAGAGCCTGCCGAACTAAACGTGTGCGTGTTTGTTCCCAGAGGAGGGTTTATAATCTCTGGTTGCTCTTTGTATAGCTTTAATTGAAGTATCACATTGGTCCCAGATGTTTCTGAGAGTCAAACGAGACGAAGGTTTTCATACAAGAAGAGTACAGAGCTATAAAAAATAAATGTGAGGGGCAGCTCAGATTAGAATGAGCTCTGAAGGCTTCAAAAGTCTCCATTTGGAAACAGTTGAGGTAGTAAAGAGACTGCATTTGCATTTTTCTTTCACACTGACATAAAGTGATTGCTCAGATGTTAGGTTTGATGAAGTTCTTAGTTATGTTACAATGAAGTATTTTACCTCATTTGAGTTTTTCTTTCCTACTGACATAAAAATGTAATTGCTCAGATGTTGCTCTTTTGTGGCTCTAGAGGTCTGATGAAGTTCTTAGTTATGTTACGTTGAAATATCAATTTTCTCTCAGATGTGTCTCCTAAAGTGCCTTTTAATAATGTATCCGTGCTCTCTAGGATGAAGAATTGAGAAATAAGAGATCTCAGTCGTGTATCCTATATGCACAGATGAACATTTTATTGCTCAATCATTGCTCTTTTGTTGCTCTAGTCTAGAGATTTGTTGGCGTTTCATTGAAGTATTAACTCCTAAAATTCTGAAGGAGCAATAAAACAGATGCAAATGAGTCCACAGTTGACATGGCAAAGCTATAAAATGAATGTGGATAGCAGGCAGCTCAGATCATTTGAGAAAGTTTTGAGACATGTTTGAGTTCTTGATATCTGAGATAAGATTGTAGAGCTTCTAGGGTCTTCTTTTCTCAGAAGGCTTCAGTAAAAGCCTCCATTTGTTTTCCATTTAATCTCAATGCTGTCTAGGAGAAACAAATGAGGTATTAAGGAGATCTCATTTGTGTTTTTCTTTCCTACAGGCGTAGAAAAATGTAAATGCTCAGATGTTGCTTTTTGTGGCTCTAGAGGTTGTTTTATTAAAATCCTACTAATCCATGTTTTTCCTAAAATATAGACACAAACGAGTCACTAGTTGGCATCCAAAAAAGAGAAGAGAGCCTTAAAATGAATGTAAAGAGCTGTGAGAAATGTTTGAGTTCATATTGAGATATCTGACTTTACAGACTTGAGCTCTACTTGAAAGGAGAAACGTGTGAGTCTAGTCGTCTTGAAGAAAACCTCAGAAGCTGGAAAGTTCAGCAAAAATCTCCATTTATGCTGTTTAGAGGAAACAAGTGAGCTACTAACGAGATCTCATTTCCGTGCATGGGAATAAAAGAGTTACTGAGTAAGATCTGAAGAAATTAACTTCATATTTCCCCTCTACCTCTTCACTCTACTGCATCACCAGGGACTTCGACTACTTCATCGGAGGAGGGACTTTTTCAGCACAGTAGTCGTTTTAATTGAAATCGATTTTGTCTGTAACAAGGCAAAGAGGCGAGAATAAATAGCTCAGTGGCTGAGACGAGATGTGCAGAGCCCCAGATTTCTAATAGTGGCCCGTGTCTGGAGTCAAATTGAAAGCAGGCTGTGGTATCCTACAGGGAACAGGGTGTAGATGAGACTACACGTCATGCACAAGTTTCCCATACACCTCGACATCCAAAACCAACTCGGATGCCTCTGCAAATGCACTAGTTGTCACATTTCACCTCCGTCGGTGAACATCTTCCCAGGTCTTTCCTCAAATTACATGTTTGCATTTTTGCGTTTTCCACCAGTTTCTATTTCTCACCTCGTCTTTTTTCCACACAGACAAGTGTGGACATGCATTACAACTTTCCTTTCTCATGTAGAGCATGTACAGTAACTCTTGTGTGTGGGAAGACAAGTGCTTGCTCTTTTTCTCTCTATCTGTCTCTTTCTCGAAGCAGAAGTAGCAAATAGCAGCATAAAATGGTTGTTCGGCAGCATCGCTGTCAATGTGTCATTGGGAATTGAATGGCCCGCAGTCGGCTTACCTATTAGCGCTCACCTCTAATTGAATTTGGCCAGGACAATTGAAGCAACAGCTGCGCTTTATTGAGTTGCTTTTGCTGGTGAATGTGTCGATCACATTTCCATCACACTCGAGGAAGGGAAGCTTGTAGCGATCTGTCTTTTTCTTGTATACAATAGGGCTGTGCATTTTGGTTGGTATTCAACCGATAAATCATGTTTTATGCCGTATTTTTCATTTGTTGCTCTTTGTAGACATCTTTCGACTTTAATAATGCACTGCAAACAGAAAGCGTTGATTGTTTTTTTCCAGTTGCATGAAAAAGAAATTAGAAGGGCTGGGTAAAAAATATCGATATCTCGATATTAATCGATTCTCATTTTTACGGAACGATATTGATTCTTAAATCCCAAGAATCGATTAGTCTAGTCTGTTTTCAGTTAATGGACGGAACGTTGAAGGGCATTTCCCATCCAATAAATCGCAATAAGCATTGTGTTTTGGTACTTTTAATATGAAACAAAGTCTCAGATTTCAAATTCTGTCCATTGTATTGCAATATTCAAACAATAAATTTCGTTTTGGTGCTGTTTAATGTGAACTGACAGATCGCTGTAGCGCCTCAGTTCAACAGACGCGGCAGCGCGAGGCACACGTGAACTGATCATCTCCTCCACATTAATACCAGTTTCAACACAAAATAAACATGACTAAACATTCGAAGGTAAGTTAAAAGAAAGAGTACAACTTTACAATCCGTAGCCTGTCTCATGTAGTCGCTCAATCAGTGTTTCAGCCGCGCAAAGACGTCAATATAACGGCTTGTAAACAATGTCACGTAACATCACATTTACCTCAGAAAAACATATTTGGTGGCCATAAACTCATTAGTAGAGAGGGGCATTTTGCTAAATATATGCATCATATAACATATTCATTATAAATTTGACTGTTCTTCAATGTTTAATTTATGTTTGAATAAATCCATCAAGTTTTTATGACAGCCACCATTATGTTTATATTTCAAAAAAACGAATTGAAGTAGAAATATTATTATGTAATTGTAACTTTATTATTTTAAAAACGTCATTAAGTGTAATTTTAACAAATCAGTCAATTTTAAACTTCAATATTATAGTAATGTAGTACCAACTGACTCTCTGATAATGTATATTTTACAGCATTAGTTGAGAGATTTTTTTTTCCTTGAGAAAATTTGGCATGTACTGTACCTGAAATATATCCAAAATAATTGGTACCAAATTGGTAATCGAATCGAATCGCAACCTTGTGAATGAGAATCGAATCGAATCGTGAAATTTGTGTCAAAACCCAGCCCTAGAAATTAGTGTTTCTTCCTCGCTTTTTCTACCAGCGATGAGGCATGTGATTAGTTTTGTTGTGTCTGCTTATGCCTCCGTGTCTTTTTCAGTTTTAAGACTGAGGGTAAATCAAATGCAACAGAGGCGTCTTGAAACGCCCGGGTATCATTTAGCTGTCTCAATCTCGTTTACTCATAGGGCACATTAGCATAATCCTTCACACTCTGCATTTATCTAGACACGCTTAGGAAAAAAAATAACTTTATCAAGCCAAAGAACAGGGATCTCACTGTGAGACCTTGAAGGTGAAGTAGACGAGTCATTTCATTAGCAGCACTAAAATAGCATAGCAAAAAATAACGATTGTTTCCAAGCAGATTCCCAACACTCGCTCTTGCCACTCAGACTGTTCCTCGTCTGCAATTGGTCAGCAAGTCATGTAGCCCCCCACCCCCCAAACTCATATCATTGGACACTCGTCATGTGGCCCCGCCCCAAACTAATACCATTGGACACTTATCATGTGCTACCCTGCTAGAAGATCAAGCTTTAGCTAGTTTTAATTAATAATTTGTTGATTTTTTTTAACTCAACGATTTGTTGTTGATTTTTATTAACTTTGTTGATTAACTTCCTAACAAGATTATTTAAAATTCCAGATCAGTTGGTTTATGGGCTTCCATAATGTGTTATTATTGTTAACTAAAGATAAAACCAAAATAAAGACAAAATAAACTAAATTAAAAATGAGAAAGATTGCCTTGGCAACTAACTGAAATAAAACAAGTAGATGTTGAAGTACTAAAACTACTAAATCTAAAGTAAAAATAAATGGGAGCTAAGTAAATGTTAGAATAACAAAAAGGAACAAAATTGACAAAACCACATAAAATGACAAAATTAGGAAAACTTTTAAAAGTAAAAATGAAAATAAAAATGTAAAGCTGTTTCAAAGTAATAATAAGTTCTAAAATAGTATGTAAATAATAAAAAAAAAACACTAGTAGGGATCAAGGTTGATCCTGTAGATCATATTGATCAAACTGGTCGACCAAATGTTCCAAAAACCAGTTTGATCACAATCAACAGGTAAAATCCGTTTTTTCCATGAGTATGTTGGAATAATTTTGAATTTTAGGCCTTTTGTTCCTGGTATGCAACATGGTGAAGATACCATTTGTGAAGTGTGACATCAGTCACGTGTGGATAAATCGATCCTTCAGGACACTGTAAGAAGCTTTAGCAATGGTGCTTCCATTGATTGGGCGTCTCGGGTGGTTCTTGTGGTAACGCTCTTGAGAGTCTTTCTTTGAAATCCTGTTGGGCAAATATGCTTGACTGTGAAATTAGATTAAGACACTCATGTGTTTCACATGGGCGCGTCGAATGAGCAGTCGCCAACATCTGCCTAGGATTGTCTCTGTGAATGATTTCACAGAACTCTGGCTTTGCTGTGACATGAAGGGCAGAGGCAATTTAGCCTTCTTTGTATAGCCTGAGTACTAATGCATGTCATTAAAATGCAATATTTTCCTGAAAGCCAGAGCTTCGCTCAGAAAGCACTTCTTGTCTGTTCTGTTATTTAAGACAGTCATGGTAGAATTTGTTGAGGTGTTTTACATTTATTTTATTTTATTTTTTTCCCAGTGCATCAATACTAAGCAGTCTGGGTTGTTGCAAAGTTTTTTTGGAGTGATTTGTCTTGCCGTTGCTAGGGTTTTCTTGGTGGTTGCTGGGTGGTAACATTTTTAAACAAATTACAGTTATTCCTGTAATGTAATTATTACTTAAAATATATTAAATATTGTTTGGTTAACCACAAATGAGAAAACAAGTATGCACCAATATTGTAATTGTGGTACAGATATACCAATAATTATTTAGTATGTAGTTTACCCAAAAATGTATATATTTTTTGTTGAATTGCCCTTGAAAAGCGATTTTTTTCATCGACATTTATTAGGAAAAATGGCCATATTGGCTGATACGGCATTGATATACTGTATTATACATCCCTGTTCATATTCATCAAGAAACCATTCTCTAGTTTTTTTAAGCATGCATCGTTCATCAAAATAATTTATTTGCCTCTCATTGCAATAGATTGTGGTTATAGTCAGAGGAGAACACAATGCTGCTGAAATACTAGCAGATATTCATTAGAGCATGAAACAAGTGATATATGCAGAAGCCATCAGTGCAGAAAGTGCATTTAGTATTGAACACATCAAGTAGAAGCGAGTTTTGTGCTTGTTAGAGTACAGATTATGTGTGCTCATAAATGTGAGTCATTATTAATCAAGCGCTTGTTATGTGGTGGATACTTGTATGTGATTCTAAAATTTTGAATTCATTCTCATCGAATGCTAGGGTGTTATATGTTGTAATATGTGTCCAACTCACCATTGAAAGCTGTTCTGATGTTTATAGGTTCTTGTAATATGGATCTCTTCTCTCTCCTCTCTCCAGCTCTCTCTCTCTCTCTCTCTCATGATTTGCTGTTTGTTCTGACTATAGAGGGACTGGCGACTTGGGCTTTTTTGGATTTGAGGAGCGCATTGATACCTTTAGATCTCCTGAGAATTAAATGCCATTCAATTTATGGCCCAAGTCTAGAAGGTCCTTCAGTGGTATTTAACTGTTCAGTTTTTGTCCTCTCAGCCTAATAATTATGCTTCTCTTTTTTATATATATTTTTGATCTTTTGCTACTTCTTTGACAGAGATAGTAAAGTGATCACAGCATATAATGAGGAAGTGAGGCTGAGAAGTATCATAAGCTAAATTTATACACTTTTCATGGATAAAAATAAATCCTACCCATGAATTTTCCCTCATTAAATATCCAGTTTAACTTGGACACACACTACTATTCAAAGGATTCATATCAGTAAGATTTTTTTTTAAGAAATTCCAAAGTAACCGTAAAACCTTATAAAAGATTTATTTTCATTCAAATAAATGCTGTTCTTTTAACTTTCTATGTATCAAGCGTCCTGAAAAGAACTGTACATGGTTTCTACAAAAATATTGGGCAGCACAACTGTTTTCAGCATTGATAATAATCAGAAATGTTTCTTGAGCAGCAAATCAGCATATTAGAATGATTGTGTGACACTGAAGACTGGAGGAATGATGCTGAAAATTCAGCTTTGATCACTGGAATAAATTACATTTTAAAATACATTCACTTAGAAAACAGTTATATTAAATTGTAAAAATATTTCACAATATTACCGTTTGTACTGCAACTTTTATCAAATAAATGCAGCTTTAATGAGCATAAGAAACTACTTTCAAAGTATTAAAAAATTGTTAACAGTAGTGTGACGTTACAACAAAAGAAATGGGTTGCAAATGTCATTTCATGTTGACTTTAATCTATATCATGAAGATGCAAGAACCATAAAGTCCAGAGTTCAACCTTTATTAGAGTTCACAGACTCTTGCGTTCAAAAGCAGTTCAGTTTATTTCTATATTATTCACATTATAACAGAACATGCAGGTGAATTGGAACGGTCTGGATCTTGGATCCTGAACATGTGCTGGTTTTGCCGTCTGATGACCTGTGTGTGTGTGTGTTGTGTAGTGTGTGTGTGTGTGTGTGTGTGTGATAAGGGCTGCTGGTGTCATTGGAGTGGAAGAGGCCTTGTCCTGGTGGTTCTGACTCAACAGAGGGTAAAAGAACAGCATGTTGTTTTTCATAATGGATGGAGAGAATAGGTAGAGAAGAAATCCAGGTACGAGGGAAGAGAACACAGATAAGACACTACAGCAGCGTTTCAGCGGTTTTCACAAAGGCACATACATTTAAGTCCATTACAAATACAAATAGGATTACTTAATGCATATAGAGTCAATAATGTGTTACATGATCATATTTATGCATGACGTGATCGTTCACATTAACAAAATGTGGTTGCTAGGGTATTCTGGATGGTTGTTAGGGCTGTGTTTGGTGGATTATGGGGTGGTTATTTGTTGGCTCAAGACAAAAGATTCCATCCAGAGCTCTCCATGATATTCTGGTCTGTAGATATGGCTCATATTCCATCAAAACTAGTTATTATTGTTTTTCAGCAGTAGCAAAGTGATGTTTTTAGTTTTCAGTAACCATTTTTAATTTTGGTAATCACAAATTTATTGTGGTGGTGTTGTTATTAAACTTTTTTTTATTTTTTTTATAAAACTACTATTATTATTACTAATAAATATCAACTATTGATATTACTACTATAAACACTATTTTTTTTGTTTAGTGTATTAAGTAATTATATAATTTTAAAAGAGAAAGCTACAAATAATATTACTACTGCTAATAATAAAATATGACAAATAATGAAATAATTATTTTTCAATTGAAGTTGACAGTTACACAGAAAAAGGTTAGTAAGCCATTTGTAGCATTGTCTTATAATGATTTTAGTAATTATTATTGTGTTGTTGTTGTTATTATTATTAGTAATTTTTAAAATAAAACTAATAATACTACTAGCAAACAGGAAAGTTACTAGTTACACAGAAAGGTTAGTATGCCATTTTTTCCGTCCAGTTCAACAGTGAGTATTTTAACGTTTATGTCTTGGCTATATTCACTTTTTTTCCAACATTATGCCGCAAATGTTGTGGATTGAGCTCAACCCGTGTCCACTGCAGGTAAACAACCTTAGATTTTACCCTCAAACATGCAGGAAGCACATGAGGCATGCAATTTGATGTGAAGGTGCGTCCCGCAGGGGAAAGTTCATCGGCGGAGAGACGAGGACAGATCTAGAGTCCATCTAGAGCTTTCTCACCGCTCCAGATCTTTGGTCAGACCTGTGAAATGGAGAGAAACCGATAAACCGAGAAGAAGGGCTCGAAACTGTAAGGAGGGTGTCAAAAAAGAGAAGCGTCTCCTTAGAAGCCTGCTGCTCACTATATTGGAAAGGAGTGCTGTTGCCAGGGCAACCAGCGGGACCGTGATTGGTATTTGTAGCAGCGCTCCAGTGGAATCGCTGCAGAGGATTTGATGTTCGGCACACATCTGGCCTCCACAAATACCTCGCATCTTTTTCCCGTTTTCCTGATACACTGCCTGCGTCTTCATTACAGCCTACACCATCCCCTTACCGTCAAACACCCCGGGGACGGCGGCCAATCAGCTTTCATTGCCTGGCTCTTGTTCTGCGTGAGCCGCAGGCTGTCGTTTAGCGTGTGCATCTTCACATTCAGGACTGTAGTGATCATCACTCCCGTGTCATGCTTACACCGTGTCTAGCGCTGCATTTACACCATCAGGATACGTTTTGGCACAGATCTGATATTTTGACATGCATATGTTTGTCTCGTCTGTTTACATATACACCTAGGAGTGGAAACTGAGCGTGTGAATTGATGCTGACTTCAACAACATCTAGACTGGAAAAAAATAAAAAAAAAAAGAAAAGAAAAAGAAACAAAAAAATTAACTGCTAAACTAACATACTCTCGGTAATAAGAATAATATTATATACTAGATTGTATTGTACAATTTACCGTTAGGTTCTTGTGTCAAAGTAGAAAGGTAATACGAGGATAAGGGCTTCTACAATAAAGAGTAGCTTATTTTGGTGATGTTTGGTGTCGATTAAATAGGGAAGGAAAAGAAAGGGGGGAGAGGAGGAAAGGGGGGAAAGGTGAGAAAGGACGAGGCACATGGCGCATTGGAGGGGGGTGGTGTTACTTATTGTACACACTTATCATATTTTTGCCCATTATGGCGGTCGGTCAAGGGTGTGGGATGCAGTATACTATACCATTGAAGTTGATTATTCACCAATCATTTTTGCATTAGAGTTTCCCATAATAAAAATTACACTAATTATGTATAATTGGTGTGTGGTGGGTGCGACAATTTTACTTTACATTTTTTTATAATCTCTTTTTTGTATAATCTCCAAATATTCAAAACATAAATATATTTTTATTATTAGTATTTTTTTTCCTATAAAAAGAGATTATTTACCATTTTTTACATTAGTCTAATAATAATAATAATAATAATATTATTATTTTATTATTAGTATTGTTATCAGTCATTTGTCAAAATACAAAATCTATGTTACTAATAACTGTTTGCATGATTCTTCACACACTATATTATTCTACTAATTTATTAAAAGATAATATATATTAATAATTATTATTATTATTAATTGTAGGGTATCAGAGTGATTCAGACAATTTAAGATTCGATCCGATTGTTGTTGCAACAACCCTAAGAGCCAAATTCCACAAAGAGGCCCAGGACAGCAAGACAACGTCATAAATCTGTCTACGATACCCTGGTGCCACGAGTCTGAAGTGAGCCTAACGAACTAGCAGCTTTGAGCAGCTCACAGCATTAAAGCAAAAGAACACTTATTGATAGTTCCAACTCAGGCAGGAGTTTGTCAAATTTGGGGCAAGTAACCAAGATTAATGGTCAAAGATACAGCATATCATGACCATCACATGAGGAAAATCATTAGTAGAGACTGCGTTGGGTGGTTTTCCCCACCCAGGACAAAGACCAGGCTCCTTCTAGACCTTTTGACCTTTGTTCCTCACAGATTCCGTCCTCACGTTCCCAGAACTGCACAGAAACTGCCTTTACATCTATATATGCACCTAAATGATGCTAAAAAGACTTATGAGCAACTAATTGTTTCTATGCATAACTCCATTGTATGTATGTAACCCACACATTTGACTATCATGTGCTAATCACTCATTGTGTATGTCTTTTGAATAACTATTAAATAGTTTATAGGATTATGTCATGTTGGGTTATCCAGGAGTTTGAATTTTCATGCTTTAAATGTTTCTATCAATCAGTACTTTGTAAAATGTATTATATTCTTGTTATAGAAATCATGTCCAAATTATACTCTGCAAGAGCGGGAAAAACGAGGACCATGTTTGGAGTAGAAACATAGCAACACCCACAGTCCCAAGACAAATTCTAATTGGTCAAGACACCATTTGGGATGTGTCCAACAGCCCAGTTTAAATACTCAGGACACCATCAATTATCTTTTTTCCGTTTTTTTAGCCATACAAACTCATTGCATTTTTGCATTAGGGCTTTGTATCCATGCTTTTTGCCCGTGAATCGCTTCGAGCGCCGTTCCAGCGTGCTCTGTGTTTCATGGCCGCGCTCCCTAAAAACCACAGGAGAAACCACCTACAATCCTACCCTCAACCCAGTACTCAAACGACATAGTTACTCCATTTTCTTTCTTTACTTTAGTTCTTTCTTTCCGTGAGAGTTTCGTGTTTACTGAGTTACGTTTTTGCCGCCAACGCCGTGTCTCCGAGTTCCCTCGAGTCTGTGACCGCCTCAAACTTCAACCAGCCCACACTTCATCCCACATATTCAGCCACACCCAACCATATGGCTTTCCCAAGACGTCCCCTTCAACGGTGACCCAACTTTCCAGCCATCACACCTTTGAGAACCCCCTTTATGCTAACGACGACAACAAGGGAACCCCCGAAACAAGTCAATGCACTACCTCCAGATTCTAGCTTAACTGGTGCATTTAATATAAATTTTAACCTAATTGAGAAACTCAATGCAAGGGTTAATTTAATGATTGATGGTTGTTCAGGTCTAAACAATTGCATATATTGCTATAACTTCGTATTTCACATTTTCATTCTCTAACTCTTTTTTTTTCTCACTTTCTCTCGTTCCTGCAACTTGTGTGAATGTGGAGTGTGTTGTTTTATGTGATAGATTAGTTATGTCTTAGATTCATAAAGTCTTAACTTATAATATTGACAAGAGAAGTATCTGTGTTTTTGCTTACAGTTAACGTTCTTACTGCTGATCTTGTTCTGTGCTAATACATATAGTATTTCCACTATAGTTTGAATATTATTATCCATGCAGAGTTTGATGTTGTACGCCCCGTTCAGTGACTCGCTGGGCCGGACACTCAGTTTGGATCAGGCCGTATCAAAAATATCCCTTTGAGCTAAATTGACCTGTTTTCCTTACATAATATTATTACATCCAAAAAACTGACTAATAACAAAGTAATTTTTATTGAAAATTTGGATTGAACCAATTTTAGTGTTGTTTAGGTCTAATGATAACAATAATTATTATAATAATTTATTATTATTATATATTAAAATTTATTAAATTAATATATTATTATTAGCTTAGTTGTTTGATGTGCGATAGATTGCAACATTTCGAAAAATAAATACATATAATCTTACTTATTTGTCAGGGATGGTACTTGTGTGTTCTCATGTCGTGTCGCTCATTTGCAGTGTAATGCGTTTGGTAACCTGTCTGAAAACAATCATTAGTGGTGTTTGCTTAGGCTTGCATCACTTTATTTGCTTAAATCTGAGTGATTTTATTGGCTTTCTGCATACATGATAGTAAAAAAAAAAGAAGCATTTCCCCAGACTCTGTGTACTAAGTGTATTGTGTACAAGGCATAAAAATGCTTATTTTGCTTATGTTTAGACATCTGTGAGAGAGCGAGATGCAGCGGGCTCAGACTCATCCATGCTGCGATGCCCAACCACAACCACAGCCGCAGGCACAGGAAGACACAACATGCAAATGTGGATCCTTGTTTTTGTTCCAGCCCTTTAAAAAGAATACTAAACTACAGCATCTGGTGCAGATTTACATGTTCTTCATCCAGATCTGCAGCGGCAGCTTGAGTTCCTACATATTTATTTATTTATTTGTTTGTGTTTATTTATTTATTTAAGGCAATTCAGAATAATGATGGATATCACAAGTCTTTTTTCAAACAAGATTTATTTTTAAAATATATATATTTAATTAATGTAATAATTCTACATTAATTAAATTAATTGTTTGTCATTTAAATGGTGTTATTTAAATAAATTAGGTATCTGCTAAGCCAGTTACATACATGTATAAAATAATAGTAATGCAACATTTCCACAAAATCCATTTCTTAGAGTAACTTATTTTAAGCCCTAAGTTATAATCAGTTCTTTCAGAAGTGATTGCTACTTTTTATGTGAGCATTTCACAGATTCTGGACAATACTTTAGTGCAATAGTCCAAATGTGATTTAAGTGCTGTCAGGTTTTAGCATGAAGGCAGTTCTGTCTTTTGGACAGGTCTTTCAAGTGGACTAGAATGTCTCGGAGGCCCTTCAGACGAGAAGTCACAGAGCTTTTAAAGCCGTCTAAACCTCTGCAAGCTCTCTGAGTCACTCCGTTCACAATATTTCTGAATATAATAGTCTGAACTCAAATGATCAGATCATTGACGGCTCAATCACTAAAGCATCATAAAGCCGTCATTATGAACATTCATTCAGGTTAATGCTGCAATTTTCCATATGCTTCTCTTTGTATTGCTATCGTATTGCTAAGTAGATCTTTTCAACTGCTGCAGAAAATCTGAGTGGTGTTTGATTGTGCAAAAGTCAGTGTTGTGGGAGGTTACCAGGGTGGTTGCAATGCAGTTGCTAAGGTACTTTTACACACGTATATCTTTAAGAAGTCTGTTGAGGAGCAGATCATCTGAACAGCCTTGCATTTTAATAATTTCTGTGCGTGTAAAATCTGATTAGGTTTGCTCTGTGGTTGCTAGGGAGTTCTGGGTGGTTCTAGACTGTTGCTAGGGTTGCTTTGGGTGGTTGCTATGGTGGTTACAACCCCTTGCAAAAATTATGGAATCACCACACTTAGATGTTGTTTACCCAATTTTTTTACTTCATAACAATTAAACGAATCACAGATATGACACAAAACAATTTTAATAATTCAACATTCTGGTTATGTGAAACATACCTAAAAAAAAGATATTAAACTCTTTTAATTAATTAAAATTTGTTTTAATATCAAGTAGAGGAAAAAAAATAAGGAATCATACAATGTTGAGGAAAAAATTAGGGAATCATCTACCAAAACACACAGTTAGTACTTTGTTGCTCCTCCTCTTGCTTTTATGACTGCCTGAATTCTTTGGGGCATGGACTTCACTAATGGAAAAACAATATTCTTCATCAAGCTGGTTCCAAATTTGTCGAATAGCGGTTGACAGATCAGCTTTGCAAGATGCAGCCTTGTCATGAATTTTCAATCGGATTGAGATCCGGACGGTTTGCTGGCCATGTCATTGAGTTGAAATGCCTTTCCTGAAGAAAAGCTTTAACACTCTTTGCTCTGTGGCAATTCTATTCTATAGATGGAATGAAAAAAGTGTCCAAAATGTCAGTGTACACTTGTGCATTGACTGTTGAGGTAAGGATTGCCATTTCCCCTGGTCCTTTACCTGACATGCAACCCCATCTCATAAATGAGTTGAGAAATTTGGTTGTTTTCTTCAGGCAGTCATCTTTATACATTTCATTAGAACGGCACCAGACAAAAGTTCCAGCATCATCTCCTTGTCCAGTGCAGATTCGTGAATCATCCAATCATCCACACTCCATGACTGCTTCTCTTTAGCCCACTGTAACCATGTTTTCTTCTGTTTAGGTCTTAATGCTGGTTTTCGTTTGGCTTTTCTATATTTAAATCCCATTTAATTCAGCCGGTTTCTTAAAGTTCTGTCACACAGAAACTCCTCTGTTTCCGCCCATTTGTTTCGTTGTGCATTTTCTATTTTCAAGGCAAATTGCTTTGCGTTTTCTATCCTGACACTTTGAGGTCTTCCTTGGTCTGCCTGTATGTTTCCTTTTGTAGCCTTTCCATTTTGTTTATACTTGCACCAAATTTTAGAAACAGCTGACTGGGAACATCCAACTTCTTTTATGATGGATTTCCTTCTTGAAGGAGTTTTATAATCCTTTCCATTGTTTCAACAGACAGCTCTCTTGTTGGGGCCATGTTTCCTTTCAATTAGCCAAGTCCAACAGCTCGTTAAGGTCTGGAAGCACTCTCTTATAACTGCTGAATAATTAGCATTTTAGATATGTGCCAGTATTTATTTCAGAAATGCAAATTACAAGCTGAATCCATTTTTGTCAACATTGATTGATTCCATAATTTTTTCCTCTACTTGATATGGAAAACAATTTTCCATTAATTAAAATATTTTAATTTAATTTGTTTGTGGTATGTTTCACATAAACAAAGTGTCGTGGGGCCTCCCCCCTGGACTAACGTTCCCGCATGTCGCCCGCTCGGTCAAGCAAAAATTGTTTTGTGCCATATATCTGTGATTTGTTTATTTGTTATAAAGTCAAAACTTTGGGTGAACGTCTTCTAAGTGTGGTGATTCCATAATTTTTGCCAGGGTTGTATTTGTGGACTCAAAAGAGAGGATATTTGTTAATTTAGTCCCACAACTGATACTTTACATTTTTGTGTGTATTTTATTTATTATTTTATTTTTATGCATTGTATTTTTTTTCTGTTTTTCTTTTTTCAATCTTTTTTATTTTATGTAATTCAGTTATGTATTTATGTAATCACCAAAAAAGCTATTCTCCTTTAATGGTCATCATTTAACATTGTATCTTGATGAATATAAAGCTTTTATGTAAGCACATATGAAATTTTTTGTTGTTTTTTTTCAAAACCAATTTGTTCAGTGTCCCATAGGGTAATTTATTCTTTTATTTTTTTTATCAAATTGTATCATAGGACTTTGATTATTTTATTTTAGCCAACTGTGCCTAAAATATTTACTTTTATTTAAATCTGCAATCTAGTATTGCCCACAACTGCATGCCTAAAATATTTATTGTATTTCTTTTTTTAATTATTATTATTATTATATTTTATCGGGTTTGTTTTTGGTGGTTATTTGATGACTTCAGTCAAAAGAGGCGACTCTGAACTCTCTGTGATGTTCTGTTCTTGTTCTGGTCTGTAGAAATAGCTCAAGTTATTTCTTCAGAACTAGCTTTGGTGTTTTTCAGCAGTAGTAATAGTGATGTTTTTAGTTCCTTAGCAATGTTGCTAAGGTATTTATAATTCTATTCTAGTCACCATATTATTTATTTATTTGTTCATTCATTCATTCATTCATTATTATTATTTGTGTTTTAGTTTTTCATTTATGTTCCGTTGTCAAAGGGTATTATTATTTTAAGCCCATAACTGATTATTTTATTGCATTGTATTTGCTCTGTGCTTGTACTCTGCAAAATGACAGTCAAATTAATTTTGATCTAATCTGTTAGTTAAGTTTAGTTTACCTCAACTGATGCCTAAAATTTATTTAACTTTAGGTTTTAGTTCAGTATAGTTCAGTTGTCAAATGATATTTATTATTTTAGGCCCACAAATGATGCCTAAATTTTATTTAATTTTATTTTATTTTAGTTTTTTTCAGCAGAAGTAATAGTGATGCTTTTAGTTCCTTAGCAATGTTATTTCGCAGAAAGCATTGAAAGTGAAAGCTTAAGAGCAGTGCGTTCACTTCCGTCTACAGAAGTCATATTTCTCAGAATCCGTCAGCCTTATGCGTGAACTATAAACAGACAGCCAACCCATTAGATAGAGTTCACTTTGCACTCAGCGTGGTGTTTTATTCACAAGTGCATCGCAGCCTGTCTATCGGAAACATAAAGCTGTAAATGTGAAGTAGTGCATTAAATATGTGTGTTTAATGCACTTAATGGAACAGATGAGTACGGCTGGTGAATCCTACACCGGTTTCATAACATTCCCACTTAACCTGTTTCTTCACAGTAAGGGCTATTTCTGTGTTGGTAGAGACCGCAGGGTCACAGTCCATCAACACATCTCCTCCGTCGCCTGAGGGAAATCAAGCGGCTATTTCGTTTCTCTCTCTTTAACCCCCATCCTCACAGATCCGCCAGTCCGTTACTTATTTTTGTTCTTGTTGGCGGTGCTGATGGCACACGTGTAGTGTCGTCTGTGCGCAGGGGGCGGTGTGCTTATTCAACGTGGAATTTGGCACGATGGCTGCTTGCATGTCTGTTGTTCAATGCAACTCAAAATGATTCCATTAGTTAAAAGAACTAATTTTGGCTTCATGATTTGTTTTTAAACCAGCGGCAGGGGTGGCGCGTCCTTACCTACAACCGAAAGGATGGGCTAAAAGCAGGGTCGGCCGTTTATCGGGGGGGGGCGGGTGCTGAATAACCTTGTATTGCAGGGGGGTTGTTGTGGTTTGTCTTGGAGGGAGCTTTGAAGTAAAAGCGCAAGAATTTGCGTATGAAAATTTCCCTGTTGTTGTGTGTGCATTTGATGTCAACTAGTCGGGGAGGGCAATGGATATAATAGTTGTGGTGTCTTTAAAAGAGGGGTGGGTTCACGGTGAAGTGGAGTCATGGAGGAAGCTCGCTGCGATGGATGTGCAAGGAACCTCTAACCCCACATAATTAAGCGTATCAAGGTGAAAGGTACGATCTAAGAAGCGGGTCGTGACAAGAAGGGATACTAAACAATGATTCCAGATCGGCCTCCCACCCCAGACTCGGCAGCAAGTAAGGAAGGGAGTCAATCAGAATGCACCTCGTCCAATCACGTAAAGGTACTTCTCCCTGACATACCTAATCCACGGAACCAGGACAGTGTACTCTAAGGATAGGCATGAATAGACAAGTGAAACTTCTCAACACCATAAGATGCATTGATCTAAAATCATACACAGCAAACTCAACATCCTAATAATAGAAGACATATAGAGGGTAGAGTAAATTATTACAGGGATGTAGGTGGACCGAGGAAGGCTGTGGGGTAATGATAGATTGCCGAATTACCGCTGAATCAAAGATGCACGGAGCAGATAGACGACACTAGAAAACGAGGAGTTAGAATAATCAAAAAGTATATGTAAGCAGTGGCGAAAAGAGAGCGGGCTAGAGGCACGCGGGAACTACAGAACAAGGAGGATAAAAGGAAAGAGAGCATCGGAGTGCTGAGAACAGAACGAGCAAATAAACAGGATGACCCTCAGGGCAGAAAAAAAGTATAACAGGCGGAGGGGGGAAGGAAGGAGGCAACGGACAAAAAAGGAGGAGGGGAGCCGCCACAGACCGACGGAAGGGACGTGGAGCTAGTGGTAGGGAGGGAGTCAAGGCATGGCGAAGGGCAGGGGCCACAGGAGCCGAACAACAGGACAAGTGAAGGTTTAATGGAGGGAATGAGGAAATAGCGGAAGTTGACGACACGGGGCCACAGGGTGGTGGGACCCCCGCCCCAAGACTAACGGCGGGAACGCAAAGGACCGTGGCAAGTCGGCCGAGCGATGGGGCCATGAGACCAAAGCGCCCGAAAGAAAAAAGTGAAGGGAAGGGCGCCGCGGCGGCTGGCTGACTGTGAAGAAGAACCAGGCTAAGAAACCAGGTACGTATCCTTGTCGGAGGGGTCCTTCACACGTCTCCCGGCAGCGCGGCCAGGCTCCCGGCGTGGGTTTCCTAGCACAAAGACACGAGGGCTGCTCTTATCACGAGCCCAAGCGCTGGAGCTACCGTTCTGAGGCACATAAGCCGGAGCAGTGCATGGGTGGAACCGAACCCACAGCTCATACAGGGCACAAACGCCAGCCGAGCACCCACAACAACAATGCCCGCTATGCCCCGAGGGGAGGATACAAACGGCCCCAGGCGGGGCTGATTAAAACAGTTGCGAAACACCAGACAATGCAACCCGGAGGGGAGACAAAACCTCTTGTTCGCATCCAAAAAGACGGGGTACAGTTCTCAATACTTAAATGTGTACCCTAACCCAACCAGGAATAAAGAGGGAAGACAGTATGGGATTGTTGTTGATGCTGGCCGCAAAACAGGCCAAGACCACGGGAGTAAGGTAAAAATACCCAGGGGCGCAGGGAGAAAACAACTCTGTGGTCAACATGGGGGTTGTGACCACACGACGGAAAGAAGAACCAAAGCGATTAAGAAAAAGGCTCCTGGTTTAATTTGGTAGTGGATTAAGTTCTTGGGGGCAAGCCACGACACAACCAAGTCACAAAAAAGCATTTTAGTCGTGAAAAAAGACAACTTGTTTTTGCGTGGTGCCAAAAAGCAACGTCTGCACAACGGATAGGAACACAATGATAGACAGTACTTTTCAGACTGGCTAAGTGTGCGGTGGCGCAGGCAGACAGGCGGGGCCCAGGGGAACAAAACTATATTACTGTTGAATGATTTGGCAGGGCAAAAACTACTAGGGGCAACAGTGGACACCCAAAAATTGGAGAGACAATAAGTACAGAACATTACATGGACCCGATTACATTTAGCAGGGAGCAGACGGCGGGGTCGAAGCCAAGGACTACACGGGGGTGAAGACAGAAAGCGAGGCTCGAAGAGGCAAACGACAAAGGAAGGAGGCGCGGAATGACCGAATTCTTGATGGCAATTGTAACAACCTACAGTACAAAGGCTAAAAGGGAGAGAAAGACAATGCTGTACAAAGCCAATGAAAGGTGTGTAGTGAGTGGATAAGGCCAGGGCGGCGAAAGAAGAATGAGTATTTGCACGTCCAATGGACACTGGCAGGGATTCCGACTTCCGCGGAAGGATGCGGATCCTCGGTCCACGCCAGCTAGGATGGTAGAACGACGAATGTGTCGTGGAAAGGTGAGTTTGAAGCCTCTCAGATGGTACCCGAACGACCATGCGCCCTCTGGCTACGACTAGCTGGATCTCACAATCGTGTCTTATTCTGGAGGATGTTAGATCGATTAGGTGAGTGCTGGAACGCTAGGGCGGAGTGCTGAAGTCTTTGGCGTTCTATATGCAGAGCTATCTCAATATCTTTGAAACTTGATGCTAGCCAACCGTACTGAACAGCCAGCTGCATGGTAGAAACGACAGCTCCGGGTCGTTGCCTCAGGATTGCAAGCTGTAGGTGTGATTTAATTATGCTTTCATCCAGTGCCGAGATGTCTGCGCCAGTCAAGTGGCACATGCAGATCCGTGCAAACTGGGCTACCTCTTGGTATCAGCTGTAATGAAACAGGGGAGAAGAGAGAGCAGTGTGTCCTCAGCATAGCATGGTAGGTCGAAGCCAAACGGCCTGTCACTACGACTGGACTCAGGAGGATGTGTATATGGACGAAGAGAGGGGACTTCCAATACTGATGCCCGGGGCACCCCCTGACCGAGTTGATGTTCTGTTGGATACCGGACCTACCTGCGGCGGGCTCCCGGGCCACCGCGAAAGACCTAACCAGTGAGATACGATTGTCTCGTGATTAGATTCGCCGACAGGAGGAACTCTGATTGACAGTGTTCCAAATCAGCAGATAGCACAGAAGAGAACTGATGATCTGGAATCACGTAGGTTGGGCAATCTGCAAGCCTCACGTGACATGAACAGTAGCGGCGTGTACTGCGATGTTCGGAATTGCCACATTCGGGTCGTCACCCACACACTAAGACTGATTAGCGTCGCCAGTTTGTTGGTTCTGTGAGCGAGCACAACAATGGAACCTGTGTAAAAACACACTCATCGATGAAGAGTTTTCGTCATCAGGGAAGAGACAGTGCTGTAATCTCTTAATAAGAAAGTGTTTAATGACAGATTTTTAGCATAAATGAGGGGTATACCGCTAGCCTGGTACTTGGAATCACGTGGGGAAGGGCCTGCTATAGGAGAGAGTGTTGATGAGGTGGTCTCTTCTGATTGACTAGATCGTGTTCCATCAATTTATGATCAGTGCCGGAGCATGGTTAAAGTATTCTAGAACATGTCGCTGTGGCCGAACCTGTCTTATTAGTCACCAGACCAATACCGATACAGGCACTATGGCCCTAATCGAACTGCCGTTCGCACATTAAGGGAAGGATAGGGCACAATTCAAAGTGTGAAAGAATATTGATTTTTTCCGTACCATTGCTGCCATAGTTACATTAACTTACAGTCACAACATGATAGCTACTAAAGACTAATATTGTAGAAACTTATGTTCTTTCTGTAAGGAAAGTGAAGTGCTTTGCAAGCCATTGTAATGGTTTAAAAGGGTGCTAAAACCAATTTACTCTTGAATGTTTAATTAAATTGAATGCAAATACACAGTCTCCTTCTTAGCCGCCGGCAATTATTATAATTCCATTACAAGTGCAATCAAATCCCAACTACAGTGTGAAACAAAGCATCGAAAGATAGAAATAGTAGAAAGAAAGAAAAAAGGGGTGTGATTCCTATGGGAGCCAAGAATAATTTTAAATGCCAACAGTATCTAATAACATGCCTCCCCGCTCGCGTGGGGGCACTCTTCTGATCATGCTAATACGCTCGCCCATGCGCGTGCTTCTTCTCGCTTACGTGATTATATACTTATTTCTTTAATTTAACTTTTCTGGTCGCATATAACTTAGTAAATTATTAACAGCTAAACGTTTAGTTTGATATTTTTACGTTTTAATCTGCTGCGACATAATAATCTGTTTCCAAAGCGACAAATCAAAACAAAACAAACAAAAGCGAATGACGCAACTTTGACGACAGTAGGCAAATATCCTGGTTAGTGTGGGGAGTTGTCGGGTAGTTAATTGAGGTTGGTGCCATGACTAAGTTTCCAGGAATAGAACGAGTCTCCAGGGCCAGTAATGTAACGTTGTCTTTGTTGGTTGATGATGCGTAATGCGGGTCCTAGTGTGTGTGGGTGGGTGGGGTGGTATCATAGCAGAGCCGTGGTAGTGAACGCTGTGCGGGGCAAGGTGAGCGGAAAGTAGCCAGCCTCTCTCTTCCAGCTATGTCTTCTCGCATCACAGTATTATCATGTGATGTTCGCGATCTGTTGATTTCTCCAGCTATTTATAAACTCCCAAGCCTCTGAAGAAAAGAGACGGCAGTCTCGCGAGATGGAGACATCCCCCACCTTGTAACCCCAGCCCCAGAAATGGTATCATCCTGTACCGCACTTTTGCGCGGGATCAGATTTAGAACCTTATTTTTGTGTGCTTGTATGTACACTCCTTTTGTCTTTTTTACCGTGTTGACAGAGTGCCCTAGGCCTGGTGTGTGTGAATCGCGCACACTGTGTCCTGCTCTCTTTGTCAGCTTTTCATTTAAGAAGGTCAGGAGTCATTCCTGTTAGCCTAACCATTTGACATTGTAACTTAAAAACAAACATGCCGTAGAAGAATATGATCCTGAAAGTCTATATTAAGCTGTCAGAAAACTTAGTTTGAATGACCAGGAGTCTCTTGTGCGGGGGGGGGGGTCTAGTATTGTGTGGGTGTGGTGTGCTGTATCGAATTTATGTATATACATCTGTGAAAAGTTGTTGCCCTGGCCTTCAAGAGAACGGTTTTCTTTAATTTTTTAGGCATATTTGTCACGAATAAAATCTTTCAGATCATCTAACAAATTTTAATATTACACAAAAATACAGAAGTAAATACAACATGCAGTTTTTAAATGATTATTATTTATTTTATTAAGGGAAAAAGCTGTCCAAACATACCTGGCCCTACATGAAAAATTAATTGCCCCCCTAAATTCTAATAACTGTGTGCCACCTCTTTGCAGCAACAACTCAATCAAGTGTTTGGGAAGAACTGGCACTGAGTCTTCACATCTCGGTGGAGGAAATTTTTGTTTTTTTTTGGGTCCACTCTTCTTTGCAGAATTGTTTTTATTCAGCCACATTGGAGGGTTCGAGCAAGAATGGACTGTTTTACGCATCTCAATCGGCAGAATTTAAGCCTAACATCATATCGATTTAGAAGGTTTGCCCTACCACTCCCCAACGAGCTTATTGGTTTTTAAACTTGAGAACCATTCAAGGTGGACTGGCTGGTGTGTTTGGTAATCATTGTCGGCTACATAACCCATGCGCTGACACACATAGGGGGTGTTAACCAACTGACGGCCAAACCTTGCTGCCCTTCAGACGATGTTCTGTAGAGTGCAGAATTAATGCGTTCCGTCAATTATGGACAAGTCTTCCATGGTCATGAAGCTGCACACGCAGGCCCCAGATCATCACACCTACCACCAATCCAGAATTTTTAGAACTGTTTGGTATGATGTCTTTTTAGGAATGCTTGTTGTTTATAACGCCCAATGGATCGTTAAACAAAAGCACACCTTCCATAAAGTTTAACTTTTGTCTCATCAGTCCACAGAACATTTGCCCAAAAGTCTTGGGGATAAACAAAATATATTTTTTGGCAAATGAGAGACGAGCCTTTTGTGTTCTTTTTGGTCAGCAGTGGCTTTTTCCTTGGAACTCTCCCATGGATGCTGTTTTTTTGCCCAGTCTCTTTCTTATTGTTTATTCATGAACACTGACCTTAATTGAGGCCAGTGAGGCCTGCAGTTCTTTAGATGTTATTCTGGGTTCTTTTATGACCTCCTGGATGAGTCGTCGTGCAACCTCTTGGAGTGATTTTGGTTGGCCGGCAACTCCTGGGCAGGTTCACCATTGTTCCAAGTTTTCTAAATTTGTGGATAATGGCTCTAACCGTGGTTCGCTGGAGTCCCAAAACCTTAGAAATGGCTTTATAATCCTTTCCAGACTGATACATGTCAATTGTTTTGATTCTCATCTGTTCTTGAACTTCTTTAGATCGCGGCATAATGTGTTACTCTTTAAGCATGCTTCACTTCGTCAAACAGGTTCTATTCAGCGCTATTTACGTGCTTCAACAGGGGGGCGTAATCCGGTCTGGGTGTCAAGGGCTAGGAACTTGGAACTTCAGCTTTTCCTAAATAATTTGGTTTATTGCAGTTCTATTCATGATTCTAACCAGGAGTGGGGCAATTACTTTGTTCCACAATAGAGGTGCAAGGAGGGCCCCTATGGGTTTTGACAGCTTTTATTTGGGGTGGTTGACCTTAATAAATGAAATCGCGATTTAAACGACCTTTTTGTATATTGTATTGTGGTGTCGTCACACTCATTTTCTAAGCTGTGATGTGATGACTGTGTGTGTTTGTGAATCGTGGGGTTGGGATAGTATCAAAAAGGGAATCTCTGCGAATGGAAGTGTAGTCGCGCAGGGGAATGGACTTATGTGATTAAAATGAAAAGTAAAGTCAATGTAGGACAGTGCTTAATGATAGAAGGGGGGGGAACATTTATCATGAACCATTATGATTCACACGCATATCCCACACCACACGTAGCACCAATTTTATGGTTTTGGTCGTTTATCTTTATTTTTCATTATACCTTCTATTTTTTCTATTCGGGTTGCGATTGGAGTTCTATGTTATTTTATAGTGTTTTTTTTGTGTTGGTTAAGAGGTTGACCTTGAGCACAAAGCAGTGTTCAAAGATTGGCGCATCCTGTGGTATATTTGGAGCAATATCCAAAAATAAATTGTTGGGTCAAATTAGTCGATTTTTCTTTCATTCCAAAATCATCAATATTCAATAAGAGGCTCAGTTCCATAAGATATTTATCTAACTTCTATCCGTAATAGATTCCCAACTTAAATAAAAATACAAATTGGATTAGTATATGCTTGCTACACTTCATAAATTGTGGAATTACACAGTTTAGGTCCGACAAGTATTGACATTGTTCGGTCAATATGTTCCGGTAAGTTTTTAAGGTGGGGCACCTCATATCAGCTTTTTCAAACAAAAAAACTCAGTTGCTATCCTCGTAAGTGCCCAAATATTGATCCGATCCTAATCAAACCCTACATCATGGAAAATTATTAGATTTTCAATGAGTAGTAGAAAGCCTCTTTATTATTATTGATAGTATATATTATGTTTTTGTTTTATTTTGTTTTGATGTTTAATAGCTGAGTTGAGAGGTATGATTGTAGACAGGTGTTTGCCAGTAACCCCCCAGTCTACCTAACACTCTCGATTTTTGTTAATTTGTGTTTTGATAGGTGGCTAAAAAAGAACAAGCGCCTTGTTTTTATTGGGTTTTGTGACAGGCAGGTAATTATATTTCGGGGGAAAAAAGCTACAAACAAAGTAAGGAGGGGTGCTCGGAAGGCCTTTGGAGAAACGACCAAAGCCTTATGGTGGGTTAGAGGTTCCCGTTGCAATTTGTGGCGCTTCACTGCACTGTGACCAAGGGACTCATGCTAACCGTAAATCCCCAGGAATCCCGTTCTGCCTCATGAGTCAATTTTCAACCATCGGATGGTCCTGTCCTGACGGAGTCCGGTGGGTTTTGATTGAGCTGATTTGTCGTGACACAGTTTTGTGATGTTTCTGACATGTTCAAACATGTGGATGTGTGCTCTAATACATCAGAGCAGCCAATGCACTATCCTGTATTTGTCTGCTCTCGATGGCTGAAGTAATGAACAATATCATTCACTGTGTGTAAATGTCACCGTCTAATTAGAGTTTTATAAATTGAATTATACTGAAATGCATTTTCGTCGCTCTGAGCAATGAAAGCATTACTGTAACTGCTGTCCTGTCTCAGGTGTGCAGCATTCAAGCCACCATTACAACATCTCCTCCAGAATGTGATAGAAACGGTCACAGATGTGACAAAAGAATAAGAGTTGGACAGTAATTAAAAATCTAGTTGGCAGATGGCAAAATATATTGTGTTGACGTGGAGTTACGGCAGGAACTGTTGGTTAAAAGGAATGAAATATGATACTAAACAAGCTTTTTGAAAGATGAGAGATTTGTTCATATCAGTCAGGTGTGACTTTACACTTTGGTCTTCGTAAGTTCTCTCACTTAAAAGCTCCTTGATAAAATGACAAATCAAATAAACCGTAGGATGGGATAAAATGAGTTTGGTTCAATAATCCTCAGGGCATTTTCAGCATTTTCTGGCTATCTTCATTTTATTGATTCCTCTGTGTGACCGCAAATCCTTTGATATTTTCAGTGTTTTTTTTTATTGATTTTGTCCATTATATTGCAGGGTGGACTTAGATTGATGGTCAGTTTGATTGTGACTTAACCTTTACAGATATGTAATTGCAAATGGAAAGTCCAGTGAAAATATAACTCGTTTTGTACCTGGATTACATGATAATTTCTGTCTCAACCATTTGACCCCATTGTCAGTGTGCCTGATCCGCTTTTTTGGACATAAAACATTGTCGTTTGTTTTACATGCAGGAGAGAAAATATCTTCCTTTTTAAGTGACCAGAATGAACTGCAATTCTGCTTTGTTACTTGTGTAGTAGTTAGAATTATTTTGTTTCTTCATCAGAACAGATTTGGAGAATCACTTCACCAGTGGATCCTCTGCAGTGAATGGGTGCCGTCAAAATGAGAGTCCAAACAGCTGATAAAAACATCACAATAATCCACAACACAACTCTAAAAAAAAGAGCTCCAGTCCATCAATTAATGACTTGTGTAGCAAAAAGCTGCGTGTTTGTAAGAAAGAAATCTATCATTAAGACGTTTTTAACTTTAAACTGTCACTTCTGGCCAAATACAAGTCCATAATCCATAATAATGCTTCCTCCAGTGAAAAAGTCCATCTCCTGTCTCTCACATCAAAAATCCCCCATCCCCCACCCACATATTTGTTGCGTTTGTTTTGGTGACTGTTTTCAACTTTTTAACATAGCATGCATATAGTCCTCATCCTATTCATATAAGAGTCACTGTTTTCCAACTGGAGCGTTGTAATGGGTAATAAGTAGACTGGCGAGTACAAGATGATGTAGGCGGGAAGCAAGATTGTATTGGATTGAAAAGATTCAGCACAACACGGGTTGGATGTGACAGTAAGAGGTGTATGGATTGTGTGTGTTTTACTTATAGACCACGCAGCTTTTGGCTTCTCAAGATGTTAACTGATGGACTGGAGTGGTGTGGATTCTTGTGATATTGTGATGACTTTTAAAATCACTTTGAAGAGGTTGAGGAACTCTCAAGGTCTACGCAGCCTTTTAACGGCTCACTGCATTAGCAAGTGACTATTATCGATTATTTACAGTTCAGCACAGCTTTATCCCCACGCCAGGTATCCGTGCACGTGTACTTTGTGTTCTATTTCGCAAGCTGACTCGTCATTTTAAGAGTGTCAAACCTCCTGCTTCCAGCGACACTGTTTTTGTTGAAGTAATTTCTGTTCCCCCTGAGTTTCTGCCGTGATAATAGTGACTAATCATCTCCAGTCGTCTTCGCTCTGCATGAACTTCACTGCTGTTTTTTTGTTGTGAATAGAACTGGTTTGTTTTGTCTTAGCTCTGGACCCTATTAAACCCGGAAAGGTACACCTTTACTCTGCTGAGATGCACTAAAAACCACTTGAGTATGTCGCAGTTAATAAGAAAGGTCAATGTAGCATAGAATTACATCTGATGGGTAGCAGTAATGACTTTGCCTTTTATTGCACTCTGGGTGCACTAAATTAATACATAAATGTCTAGGACAGATGGGGAGTGCTTTATAGTGTCTGTGTTCAGACATATGTACATGTAATTGACTACAAAAACAATAGTGCTAACAAAATGCATTTACAATGGGGGGAAAGATTTTGTCAATGGTCATTTATTATATACATACATTTAGCTTCATTTCATACAGTAATATACTGTAAGTCTTTCTTTTTGGTAGCCTAAAGGAATAGTTCATGCAAAACATTGCATTTATTTTTCAAACATGTATCTATGCTTATTTATATTTATTTATAGTATTTATGAATATTTTAAGCTAATAATAGCTTTTATTTTATATTTTCAGTTTTCATTTTAATTTTAACGTTGTATTTTAGGTGCTTTTGTAATTTAATTTTTTTGCTTTTGACCTTTTTTTTATTTTCTGCCTTTTTTTTTCATTATACTAAAACTACACTCTTAAAAATAAAGGTGCTTCACGATGCCATAGAAGAACCTTTTTGTCTAAATGGTTCCATACAGAACATCTGAAGAACCTTTCTGTTTCAAAAAAAGGTTATTTGGGGCGAAATAAGTTTCTTCAGATTACAAAAAAGGTAAGAAAGACATGGTTCTTTAAAGAACATTTGACTGAATAGTTCTTTGTGGAACCAAAAATGCTTCTTCTATGGGATCGCTTGAAGAACCTTTTGAAGCACTTTTATTTTTAAGAGTGTACCATAGTATTTACATGGTACCTCCATGGTTCCTCAAAAAATATCATACCATTGCACTTGTGTTTGCAGAAAAACTTACTTTTTTTTTTGGTATTTTTTTTATGTAAGTGTAATTAGTTTTACTCAGACCGGGGTCATTTTGTTACTATAATTCAAATAGGCACCTTGTAAGTGAACTGACTGCGAGGTCTTAACTTGTCACACTTTAGCCCTTGATCAAAGCCCAAATCTTCCTTTTTTCTGCCAATAAGCTCTGCCAAGCTCAATATTAATTGCCCGAACTGCTGTGCAATTTATTTGCTGTCAAACTGTGACTTTGGTCACAAAACAAAAAAAGCTGTAGGTTTACTCTGCTGTCATAATATTTGCCCTTGCGTCTGATCCGGTACAAAACACACAGTCTGTGAGCAGCTCGTTCCTGCCCCATATATCCACATCTGCGTTTGTGAGGCACAGATATTTGCCCTCCTTTCCACACCTTGAGGGAAAAGGTTTCACAATGCTTGGTATAGCTCCAAATTTAATAGCCAAACACAGTAATTGTACAAATAGCTGATTGCAATGCGTCCTAATGCATACACAGTGAGCATGGTAGAGAAGACGCGTTCGTCCATCCAAAATAAATCATACCCATCTCGCACTCTGTGTTGCGAAGAAAAAGCTTATCTTATTTTTGGTGTTTTTTTATTAAAGTGATAATTAGTTTTACTCAAGACCGGGTGAACATTTTGTTACTATAATCAATAGGCAGGCCTTAGAAGTACAGTGGACCTGACTGCGAGGGTGGGCGTTAACGTGGTCACACTTAATGAGGGCGCCAGTTGATCACAAAAGCCGCGAATAGTCTTGGGGGCCTCGTTTCTGGCACGGCGCCATGAGCGACATACTCTGGTCCGCACAGATGCGTCAAGAGTGTGCCTTGCTCGCACTGCTGTGCAATTTATTTGCTGTCAAACTGTGACTTTGGTCACAAAACAAAAAAAGCTGTAGGTTTACTCTGCTGTCATAATATTTGCCCTTGCGTCTGATCCGGTACAAAACACACAGTCTGTGAGCAGCTCGTAGTACCTGCCGAACCATATATCCTCACATCAATGACGTTTGTGTGGAGGTGGCACAGCATCTTTTCCCTCCCTTCCATCCAAAACACCTTGAAGGGAAAAGGTGGTCACAATGCTGTATAGCTCCAAATTAATAGCGCCAACCGGCGAGGGTAATTGTCCAACTAACTGATTAGTCACATGCGTCCTAATGACCTGCTGAGCTGTATATATGGCAGCGTTATCATAAATGTGTTCGGTGTAATAGCAATTACGTCGGTTTGGAGTGACGCGAGCTGAAGACGGGCAGGACTCATAACCCGATGCAATGACGAAAGCTTGCCCAGTCAGTTCCTGCTCGGCACTTTGGGTTCCTGATGCATTCTCTCTGTTAGCGATTTTGTGGGAGTATGTGAGTAAAGACGGGTCGAGACTACCCTGCGTCCCACAGGGATTAGGCCTGGCTTGTCTTACCAGGAGCTCCCATTTGTATACGTATTATCGGAGTGCGGATAATGACTCACACTCCCCCTGAGCTCAACAGGGCCAAATGCTCTTATTACGCTCGACCAGGCAAATGCAAATTGCATACAGGTTCATTAGATCTTCGCTGATCCTCACGCTGACAAGTAAGGTTTTTTATACTCCAGAATATCGCTTTTCCTGCCCTCCTTTTCTGTAGGGGGAAAAAGTGGTTCAACGTCATGCTATTGAACTATTTCATTTCGAGCTGAGACTCACACAAAGAGAACAAATACAAGTCACCGATATAGATAGCACTGACATTTCATTCTTGTCCTGTATGTTTTGAATAAAAATGAGAGCTACTGGCAATTCTTGTTTGTTGTTTTTTTGCGTTTTTTGTTGTTTCCTGTCTGCATTAATAAGCAAAACCTTAAAGTCAACAGGAAATCAAAATGCCGTCCATTTACTTTAAGCGACATTTTCCTGATAAGAAACTTTATACTGCAATATAATTTATATATAATATATAATACTTAAAATTAATGAAACGCTAACCTGTTTAAACATGTGTCCCTAATTATAATTTAAACAGATTACTTTTATTTTTAATTTTCTATATCCTATCCACAAATTAAAAATGTTTTCAATGTATTTGTTCAAAACTACCATAAATAATATTAGCTGAATATTTACAGAAGAATAACATATATATAATATTTATAAAACATAGGATGAGTTAATTGATATGCTTAAATTGTATATTATAAATAACCGTATACATATGGTCCAGATATATTTGGTGATTTATAACAGCCTGCACAAGTTTATTATCAGTACACTTACTATAAGTGATAGATGTTATCCCACACCTAACTAATCCCGACCAGTAAATGTTGGACAGTGCCCTCAAAAATATAAAGTTATGAATACATATTAAATAAAAATAAATAAATAGATTTTCGTTTATATTACTGTTTTTTGCATTAGAATTTGCATTAGAACTGTTGCTAAAAAATCTGGCCAAATGTTAGTATATACAGTAATTTTAATGCTGTTTAAAATAAAAAAATAAATGAAGCATTCAAGATGCACATTATGGATGGAAATGCTTGTGGAAACATTTAATGTTGATTTCAGAGGCAAAGTGTCTTTTTATGCTAAAAATACTTTCTTTTTTTTCTTCTCATTTGCTTTTGTTTTGTAAGCTTTCTGAAGAGATCTTGTTTGTCTGAACAATTGCAGTCACGGTGTTCCTAAAACCTGTTATTTTTGACATTCAATCTGGTGCAGCTAGTGGAGTATAATGTACATTAAACTAAACCAGTGTTCAGTTTGTCTTGTTACAGATTGTGTATCTACTCCTTGTATCTTTTAATCGACCACTGAGATGTCAGCACTGTGTTTTCCTGAACTGTCAGGACGTATCGGATTCTTGTTGCATCCAGATTCCCAGCACTGCCTTCATCAGCTCTCATCCCGAAGGCTTTTTTCAGACAGAAAAAACCTGCGATAACACCTTTAAACTCGGCACACATCTCCTATCTGCACCGGCGGGTCTGGAAGGAGCTTTTCTTCAGAGCTGATGGCTGTTTGTTGTTCGGCGTGAGGTGAAGAGAAAGATGGAGATTGGATTGGCCTTGATTTTGATCGCTTGGATCAAGCGTGTTTAATAGGTACATAAAGCAGCGTCGGCCGTGTCGTAGCACTCCATCTGGACTTTGATCTCTTTGAGAGGCTGAGGCCTGAAGAAAGGATGTGGCGCTCGTTTGATGATGCTGCGCTCTGGACCGCTTTGCCTGGGAAGAGATTCATTGAACTTGGAGCAGCTGTGTTAGCTGTCAGCGCCTCCAGGTACTCTCATGCTCCTTTGCATCTTACAACGTAAAGTAATTCTCACGGGCGGCTCGAGTTGCTTTGGAGAAAGACGCGTTTATGGGGCTGCAGAATTCATGGCATAAATTATCCGTGGGTGCATTAAATTTGCAGGACGCTTTTCAGTGTGCCTCAAGGATGAGGTAGCAGTAATAAAACAGAGTTCTTACCCCCCTGTCCCCGCCCCTTCCCCCTGTTCTTGCCGTGTGTGCACGGCCCCATTCTGTCGGCCTGTCCCTAACCATCCTGGGTGCCGTATATGCCCCTCTGTCTGTTCGTTCTCCAAGTCCCCCACTGCTTTCGTTCCTACCCATTTCCATCTACATCTCCCGCCTTTAAACAAAATAATATATGTTAAATGTTTAATAGTAATGGCCTTCTAATGATAATTACTATAATTAAGATTATTTATTTCCTCACTGGTATATGCTGTTAGGTTTATTATAGTGTCGTCCGAAAATAAATGTGCATCCCCCTCATTTCAAATTATTACCTATGCCGCCACATGTACAAGAAAGTTGTATTATATTAGTAGTCGTAGGCGGAGTGTAAATACAGTGATGATATATTCGTGCTGTCCAACGATTCACGCGAGTCATCGATCAAAATCCATTTTTGTTTCATACTCTCTGTGTGTGTGCTGTGTCTATTTCTTATGTCTCTCTCCATGCGCCCCCCCGGGCCTCTCTCTATATGTATATATTCGAAAAGATGTTATGTTTATATATGAAGTATATTAGATATAATATAAAAATATAAGAATATATAATATATAAATGTATATGCATGTAAATATTTCCAAAATATATACTGTATGTGAGTGTATTTATATATACATAATAAATATAAACACACACATATATTATGTAAACAAAAACTTTTATTTTGGATGCGATTAATCCCGATTAATCGTTTGACAGCACTACTTATTATATTAGAGAGAAATTAACATTGTCATAATTTACTTAGTTGTAAGGAATAACATTATAATTCATTCAGGTTTATTTCTAGCTTCAGGTTTTTAAAGACGCGCCCCCCCCCCCCCCCCCCCCCCCCCCCCCCCCCCCCCCCCCCCCCCCCCCCCCCCCCCCCCCCCCCCCCTTTTCCCCCCCCCCCTTCCCTCTTTTTTTCTTTTTTCCCCCCCCCCCCAACCACCCCCCCCCCCCCCCCCCCCCCCTTCCCCCCCCCCCCCCCCCCCCATCCTGAGAATTCACGAGGGAAACCTGATCAAAATGACTTTGATTTCAATAGTTTTATACTTTTTCAGCTTACTCGGCCAAGCGAGAAGCTGATGTCAGTGTATATTACCAATTGAATATGTAATTTTTGTATTCTCCCTGGCCACGGGTGAAATACTATTATGATAATTTGTCAGCTCTTAAAGAGAGGTAATTATTATGAGTAAGCTACGAGCTAGGCAGCAAGGATCTTTTGGCAAATGTTTTAACCTTGAAATTATATGACACTAGACAATTGATTATTTATAAATGAAACATGAAATTTATTGTCTATTCTAGATCACATAAACTTAAGCTAAAAAACACAAACATACAGTTCAGAGGAAGGAAAATCTGTTAACGGAGTTCTGAGTTTCATAGTTCTCTCTCGTTTTCACGAGTGATGGGAATTCACCTTAAGAATTCACAGAGCAACGCATCTAAATTCACCCGTTCAGCAGACCATAGAAATGTTGTTTACTTGCGTTCCGCTGGTTGACAGCTGAGTTGACTCCGTGGTTGCTGCGGGCTTCCTGGAGGTCTTTGAGGGAAACCCCGTCACTGACGGGTCGGTGACGTCAGGATGACGTCTTTGGGAAACCCCTCGTTAGTTTGTGATGACGCAGATTCTTAGTGTGCAAGCAATCTGCTGAGAGTCTTAGACTTTCAAGTTTGTTGACGATTACAACGAAGTATCACTGAAGTGTTGAGTTTAGTTTGCTGGTCGCTTGTGATGGTAAATGTGAGCACGCGTGCAGGTGCTCTAACACAGCGACAGGCCAGAGCAGGAGAGCAGCAAGCAAGCTAGCTAAAAAACCATGGATTCTGTTCTGCATTCGGGTTTTGTTCTGTGGCATAAGTCCGTCCCCTGACGTTGGCTTCCAATCGACTTCTTGCGGGGAGTGTGCATACATTAACCAGAGACTCTTATTTATATGAGGCCACCTATAATAATATATTGACACGTCTATAAAGTCTCTTAAATGCAAATATTGTACATACTATTAAAGTCTACTTCATTTCAACCTTCTGCATTTCGGGTTTTCATTCGTTCAAGATTAAACTTCACATATTACACAGTTTTAATATCCTTATTTCCTAAAAAGGGGTAATTAAACACTGGTTAAAGTTGCACCATTACATGAAACACGTCAAGCATATATATATACAACAAACAACCTACTATTTGTAATTCTATGCTCTGATCATTTTATACTTTCAATTATTAGCAAACGATTGTCAAACGACATCTTGTCTCTTTCCTTGGAATGCGGGGGGAAAAGTGTCGAGTTCTCCGGTCACTATCAGGTCAGCTCTGGACATTTCCTGGAAAGTCTCCTGCTGGACAGGGAGCCATAAAATTGTCTCTTTTGTTGATCGGAGTTTAGCAATTTATGCGTCCACTGGTCATGAGGGTATTTCTATCTGCTCTTTGCAAGCCCGTAAAACCATTTTAAGCACCGTTAAACAGTACTGTCCTTTTTAGCTTATCTTGAAATATAGCCAAACAGTCCAGGAAATGCCTTCACCTTACTCGATGGAGCATGAGTTTTACAACTACAGATGGCTGGAGAAACGAACCTCAACAACCTTCCATGGAATGTGCTGGTTTGATGTGTGTGTCTCCATCATGTAGGTGGGTCTGTTGTGAGACAGATCCTACACATCCCCCTTTTGCGCGGTGACGTTCCTATTGCGAATGTCAGCGGGCACTGGAACAAGAGGCAGAGAGGGAGAACAGACACACACAAGATACAAACAACATCTCCATCACTGACTGAATCCTGGTGCAGGACTTGGGTAATTTGGGAATGATCAGGTTCGAAACTTGAGACGACATAGGGGTGCATTATTTAGAATTACTTGTATCATTATTGTGTCATTTTGGATTGCTCTAATTGTCAGAGGTTCGACAAGGCGGTATAGGCATAATCTCAATCATGTTGGTTGAGTTCTCATGTTCAGGTTCAGGTTCTTGGTCAGTTTTATCACATCAGAACATGTGCGGGACGCCGGATGTGCACTTGTTGAAAGACTCTTGAACAGCATTCACTCGCTTGTGGAGGAGGAAGGCAAATGTCAGAGTCACAACATATCCTGCAATAGTAGAAACGCAAAGTGCTGTGTCAGCAGCAGACCAAGACTGAATGATTGGCGCGCCAGCGGGCGGAAGGCGAGCGATAGCTTCTAAAGCTGTATCAACAGGAGTCAAATCAATAAGTTGCGTTCCTTCCTCTTTGATCCTTTCTTCCAGTTCTGGATCGAGGACGAAGGAATGCTGTTTGAAGAAGCGTGAGATTTCGAGTTTGGCCTGATACTCATCGTCGGTAAGGTGATACAACGCCAAATCATCAGTAGGAAGGATCTAGCCCTTAGGGACATTGATCCATAAAGTTTGATTGGGCAGGATACTGCGCGTGGCGGTGTCGTGTTGATCGTAGGTGAAGGTAGCCATACGCTCTGGGGTGTTGACTAGCCATCGGTTTCAACAATTTACGACAACACAAAAGTTTTGGTGAAAGGAGTCAATCCTAGTTTCGGGACCTGTATTTAAAGTTGAGCTAAGGGAGTTCCCTGATGAGGGGACTAGAAGGGAAAGGAATTGTAGTGAGAGAGAGAGAGAAAATGTTTTCCCCTTTTTTTTTATATATAGCTATAAAGGAAAACACAAAGAGAGAGAAAAAAAAAAAACAGACACACGGACACCGAATGAGGTGAGACAACAAACGAGTGTCACGGGTGCGGAGTACCTCCTCTCTACTAGAGGTTGGTCTTAGCAGTGCGGTGGAGGAGAGTATGTAGGTGTTGTGTTTAAGAAAGATAGCTGTATGTCTTCCTAAAATGACAGAAGTTATGTCGGTGTGGTGTAGAGTATGAGATTGTCGGTCTGTGTCAGTTGGTTTGATCTTCCCCCTTTTCCTGTCGGTTGGAGCCCTGGTGCCTCTTTATCTGGTTTCGGTGGACCCATCGAAGGACTGGCTCGCTGCGCCCTTGTCTGATTTTGATTCGATAGGCAACAGGTGAGAGTTTGTCCACAATCTCATGGGGTCCTGTCCAATGAGGTAGGAATTTGATGGGGATGGGGAGCGTTCTGCCTTGGTTGGGCGAAGCTGTAGTACCACACTTTGTCTCAGATATTGAGCTCCTGGTGAGAGGCCTTTTGGTCATAGTAGGCTTTTCGACCTTCCGCACTTCTTTGGAGTTGTTGTTGCGCGAAGGCGAAAGTTGTTCTCAGGTGTTGATGCAACTCTTCCAGGTATTGATGAGTGGTGTAGGCGGTAACGAGGTTCAGGTCACCAGGTTGGTACAGCAGGTGTAACGGTAGTGTCATCTGTCGCCCCGTCATCATCTCGAACGGGGGTACTCCGGTAGACCGGTGAGGGGTGGCCCTGATGGCCATCAGTACCAGAGGAAGCTTAATATCCCAATCCTTTTGATTGGCGGACCCGTACTTCTTCAGCATGCTGCCCAGGTCCCTGTGACTCGTTACCACTGACATGAGGAAAATTGGTGGATGGCTTATATGGAGCTTGGCCTGTATACCCAGGAGTTTCCACACTTCCTGCATGACCTTGGTGGTGAAGTGGGTTCCTCGGTCAGAGTTGACCCTTAAAGGCAGTCCGAACCTTGAGAAGATGTGGTTCATCAAAAGGCAGGCTGTCGTTTCTGCTGTATCGTTGGGAGCTGGGAGACACTCTACCCATTTTGTGAATTCGCAAACCACGGTGAGGAAGTATTTGTTACCCCGTGTTGACCGTGGTAGGGGTCCCACCCAATCTATTTGGAGGTCCGACCATGGGAAGGTCATTCCTTTCCGTTGCAGCGGTGCTCGGTGGTTTGGGTTTGCCGGTTGGAACTGGCAACACACCAGGCATCCTTTTACGTACTCCGCCACGTCTTGCTGCATGCCAGGCCAGTATGCTACTTGCTTGAGCGTTTCATAGGTGGCCCTGGTGCCATGGTGTCCAGCGCATGGTGAATCGTGGGCGTGCATCAGCATTATCCCCCTTTGGCCCTGAGGGACTACGAGCTTTGGCGCAGTGAGGGGCTCAGGGACATATGTGAGGACGCCGTCTTTGAGATGCAGCATGTGCTTGATAGAGTTGAGCGTGCGGAGGTCATAGGAAGTGGCTAGGTTGGAGGTGGGAATGGGATGAGCTAATGGGTCTGAAAGGTGAGCTGCAATAGTTTGCAGTGTTGGATCCGAAGCTTGGAGGGTGAGGAGATCATCAGTGGCGAATTGAGGTGAGAGCTCAATGTGGGAGGAGGTGGGGGTTTGCACGCCAGTGGCGTGCTGGCGGCGGGTGATAGCAGCCACTGATGGGGTGGGTGGGAGGGCAGGACATGTCCAAGACTCTCCGTGTAATGCACCTGCTTTGGCGAGGGCATCAGTTTGGTCATTGAGATCTTTGTCTTGTCCTGGTTGACGTGAGTGGCCTCGGACCTTTTTCCAATAAACGATCATGTCATGTTCAGTGACAATGGCTTCGCATGCTTGGAAGAGTTCCTGATGTTTGACAGGCTTGTTGTTAGCGGTCTTGAATCCATTCTGTTTCCATCCAACTAGATGGCATGTGAAGCTTAGACGGGCATAGTTCGAGTCGGTACAGATGAGGAGTTCTTTGATGTTGTGGGATGCAGCACATTGTAGGGATATGAGGATGGCCGCAATTTCTGCGTATTGCGATGAGTGAGGGCCTAATTTGAATTGTTGCGGCGGGCACGGGTCATTGTTGAGCCAGACCACTCCCGCTCCAGCTTTCAAGTTGCCCTGTTGATTGTAGGAGCAGCCATCGACATATGCTGTGGGCATTCCTTCACACACATTCTCCTCGAAGTACCTGTGGTTTGTCAGTTGTGGCGGTAACGGTTCTTTGGGTTCTGCTGCTGTGTGCAGCGTGTCCGTTGAACAGTTCTGGCAGGCTGCTAGCCCGTTTCCTAGATATGATCTGTGGTTTTGGGCATATCTTGCTTCGACGTCCCGTCCTTGGAGCGTCATTAGCCAAGTAGCAATGCGTGCGTTGGTTACCACGCCATCCCTGATTCGTCGGCTGTTGAGGAAGGTTACTGGCTGGTGACAGGTTTCAATGATAACCTTCTGAGCTCCAATGTAGTTGGAGAAACGCTGGATGGCCCACACAGTGCAAAGCAAAGCTTTTTCGCAGTCTGAGTATTTGCATTCTGGGGGAAGCAGTGTTTTGCTGGCATAAGCGACCACTCGCTTGTCTTTGTCATGGAGCTGGTACAGGCCTGCACTGAGGCAGTGATTGGAGAATCCAGCGTCCAGATAGAACTCTTTTCCTGGGTCTGGGTAGGCCAGGCATTGTGCAGCGCACAGACATTGTTTGAGCTCGCTCATAGCCATGTCCTGGGCTTCCGACCAGACGAAGGGTTCGTCCTTTCTCAGGAGGGAGGTTAGTGGT
>JADLZN010012031.1:121974-252089 GCA_018155175.1 Sinocyclocheilus anophthalmus
TTTGGATTGCTTGGGTGTGACTGGACTGTGGTTCGATGCCGTCTCGTCCGACGAGCAGGCCGACATAGTTCACTTTTGGTTTTGCACCATTGTCCTTTGTGGAGTGCGATCTTTGCTCCTGCTGTTGTGAGCTGGTTCAGGACGTGATCGATTTCTTTGAGGTGGTCTGCCACATTTGAGCTTTTCAGAAGAACATCATCCACGTAAACGAGGTTGCCTCTCGTTCTGGCATCAGGGCATGCTTTGTTAAGGAAGATGTTGAATTCAGCTGGTGACTTGGCATAGCCAAAGGTACACCGTGTGAAGGTTTATTGTCGATTGGCAAAGGTGAATGCCAACTTGTGTTGGTCATCAGGGTGGACAGGGATTGTCCAGAACCCCGAGGCGACGTCCAGTGTGGAAAGTATCGTCGAGCCTTTGATTTTGGGAATTTCTTGGTCCAACTGGGTCATCGGCCATCGTGACAAGGGTACTTGCTGGTTCAACTTGCGATAGTCAATAGTGGGCCGCCATTTGCCATTGGGTTTCATGACTGGCCATATCGGAGCAGAGTATGTGCTGTTACAGGGCCGGATGACCCCCTTTTCCAGCATGGAGTCAACAATTTCTTGCACTGGCTCATATGACGCTATTGGAATCTTGTATTGTCGCACAAATGTGGGTGGCGCATCTGGGTGTGTCGGAATGCGCACCGTGTGGATGTTGGTCAGGCCACAGTCCAGGGAGTCCTTTGCGAAGGAGTCCTTGTACTTGTACAGAACCTCTTTGAGTTCTTGGCGATCTGCTTCCTTGTGGAGGGCATCCGCCTCACTAAGGATCTGTTGGATTTGTGCATTGAACCCGGCATAGGGTTCCTCCATTGTTGAGTCATTTGAGGGGCTCTGTGCCTTGATGGTCACCTGTGCAGGTGATTCTGTCGCGGGCTGTGTTGGGACAGCGTAGACTGCAAGGTGAGAGTCATCTGTTAGTTCTGCTCGGCAGACACTGTCTCTGGGCACTGGCAGAATAGAGGTGATGGCAATGGTTTCATTGGGTCTTGTGAACGTTACTGTGTCATCATATTCATCTGACATTAGTTGGACTGGTATGGGGCCTATGACAGGTACCATTAGCTCAAAGTCATGGAACGTCAGGTGTCTGTTGTTCCATCATATGTCCACAGCGCAGATGATCTTGGAGGTAGCCATGGTTGTCGACCAGGGACTGAGAGGGAAGCGGCTGTGTTTAGAGACATGTGGGAGGCTTTGCTGTCTTTGTTTCAATGCTGGACAACTCCTCATTGGAAAAGTCCTGCTTAATCGCTTTGAACCCTTAATTGACTTCAAGCAACTAAAGATATGGACGGAAGTCCACGAGCCTCTGCCCTTCCAGTCAGTAGACTCCAATGAGTCGCAGTGTCAAGCCACAGACACCGCCGCCAATTCACTGACTGATGATGCAATGTCAAAGCCAGGGCCAAGCTCAACTCCAAGCAACAAGAACCTGGACCCTTTCCTCTGCTCATTGCAGGCGCCTGACTCAGACTGGAGCTGTTCTGCATATTGTAGCTTGTTGGAGAGATCAGCATAGTCAGCCTTGCCTCGTTCCATTTCTTGGGTAGTAGCTGCTAGGGTCTCTTTTACCCTAGCGATCTCCTCCTCGGCGCCTTGTTCCACTTCATCAGGCCCTTCCTGTCATTCCTGAGCCTCCAGTTCTAGCTGCCCGATGCATCGTTGTGCACGTGTTAGCTCCTGCTGGAGATGGGCGGCGTGCCTGACGCTCAGCTTGAGGGTGGCAATGAGTGTGTGGCTTAAGGAGCCGGTGATCTTTGCTAATTCTTTGTGACTGTAGCTCTGACTTGGGTCTTGTCTCATAAGGCTGTTTATGTTGTCATCCAGCTGGTCCTGTGTCTGATGCTTCAGTGTTTCAGCAGCCTTAGGTAGGAGGCTGTCTGTTGCAACACTTAGCTATGTCTCGAGGTCTTCCCAGTGGCCAATAGAGTCTGTTGTGCGAGACATGTTTTGGCGCGGTGAGGGAGATCTAGAACCTAGACTGACACAGACCTTGAAGAAGAGAAAACAAAACAAACAAAGCAAAACAGAGGTGTAAGTGTGCAATGTCAAGTGTGGTTTGACGGTGAGTGTAGCTCTCAATGACTATGATCCTCAGGTGGGCGTGCTTCTAATTTGTAGTCTCTGTGGGGAAAATTAGTAAGCACACACAGGTAGCACAGCTAGAGATCAGAGGGAGAAAAGAAAGAAAACAAACAGAGCAAGGAACAGAATAATAATTGGCTGCTTCCAATTGTCCTGTAAGAGAAAGGTTTTTTTTGTAAGGAAAGAAAGTTAATGGTAAGATGAGAGTGAAAGATAAAACAACAAAATACATTTTTCTAGTAGCAGAATGAGTATACTTAAATTTCTCTTTCCCTTTTTTATTAAGGTTGATTTAGAAGGATGCTTCTAAACCGGTGTTTGGAAATGGGAATTTCTAAATACCAGGACTGTGATTGTTATTACAATTCCTCCGGGTGAAGGAAAAACAATAAAAATGACAGTATTGGTTTCTTAGATGTTAAGATTGACACCGTCCACCAATTAGATCGTTCCTAGATGTGTGTTCAATTTTTGGCGGAGGCCTATCAGTCCTCTTAGCTGGGTAGGGTTTCACAAGAGAGTGGAAAGTAAACGGAAGACAATTTTGAACCAATGTTCTCAAGTTTCACAAATATCTGTTCCATTGCTAAAAATCTCTGCTTTATGATTTTCACAGGCAAAATCCCAGCAAACAGCAGCAGCAGTCAAATCCGAATAAGACAGCTGAAAGAGAGAGAAGAAGGAGAGAGAAGAAGGAGAGAAGAGTTACTTCGAATGTTAGGGAAAATGGCAGGGTTGACAAAGTGGTTGCTGTTGGGTCAATACCCCTAAGGGGTTGGTTTTGCTCTGTTAGTAGCAGGAGACTAACTGACCTAAATATTGAGGAAAACCCTAATTTTATTTTCGGATTTTACTAACTGGATGGGCCAGTGCTCTTATAAACTAACAGGTAAACGAATAACTTAATTGCAAAGGAAATTAAACTTTCAATTTAGAAGTGAAAGTTTAAAAAAAAAAAAACTTTTAATGTTGTTGTCCTTAAATTATAATAGCACTTATAATTAAATTCATCAGTAAATATTGTTGCCATATGGAAGCAGGAACTGAAATTAATTTATGAAATAAATTAAAATTTAAAATCTGTAATTAATAATGAAATTAACTTAACAATTTCAAATCCCTACGGATAGTAAGCCGTTACTACCTACTGATGTTATTACAATCATAAGAGCAATTATAATTAAATTAATCCATACCACCCTAATTACTTACAAATGCAATTAAAATTTTCAGAGCCCTATTGATAGTTAATGATTAAAAATTCTAATGTTGTTGTCATTAGATTATAAGAGCAATTTATAATTAAATTAATCAGTAGATATTGTTGCTATGTGAAAGCAAGAACTGAAATTAATTTTGAAATGAAAATTCCAAATCTGTAATTATGAAATTAAATTAAAATTTCACATCCATAATTACTTAAATTCGTAATATCTACTGATGTCATTCATATTATAAGAGCAGTTATAACTGAATTAATCACATGACCAGGATCAATTTGCGAAACGAAACAACAACAGCTATGGCCGTTTGAACTGCTAAGAGTAAACAAGCTGAAGGGAAGAGGACAAGCCAAACAAACGTGATTATAACCAATTGTGGTATCGCTAATCTGACGTTTGGTTAAAATCGCATTGCAAAAAGGTTTATAAAGTTTGCATCTGTCTGTTTTTTTCAATGGGAGGAGAGGAGGACAGAGATAGAATGAAACAATTATGAAAGAGCGAAAGATAAAGTTCAGATGTAACTGATCAAGTCACTTCAACACTTGAAACACTGCAAAACACTCTGCATTTAAAACCACCAAAATGCTACATGCTAACCGCTAGCCTTCAATGCTACTAGCTTTGCATATGCTCCAATGCAAAAGCGTTAGCTTCAGTTAGCTTAGCTCATGCTTGCCTATTTGTTTACAAACAGCTCAAAAATGGCGCTGGCGAACTGCGCTTGCGCACTTGTAAGTCACCTCCGGAAAAGGTTTCTTAGAACTTCCGGGTTACAGGTGTCACTATGGCAACGTACTTTGCAGTACGCTAGCATGCAGGTTAGACAGTTAAGGTTACAAACAGCTTACATTCTTCATGTGAAATAGCGGCGCTTTTCACACTGAACAACCAAAAAGCACTCTTTATATTCTTATCTTTATAGCGCTGTGTAACACTCACTCGTTAGAGTGAGGTAAATTAATGTACAGATTTACTGCAATTAATTCACTGTCATTGATATCTCTGCAGATATCAGCACATATTTATACAGACAAAAACACACGTGGATTTAACCACAATTTCACTTCATCAAGATTTCACAATTCTCCCATAAAATAACGTTCGGACACTCTCTCTGAGCACCGCGTTTCAAGTTCACTAGTTTTTTAGTGAATAAATGGCAAGAGCATTAATTAGTAAGTTAATGGCCTCAAGCCCGGGAGATTTACTAGCATAGACGAATTTGGAAGTGGAACACACACCAACAAATCAAACTATGAAGGCCTTTTTTAAAGAAAGAAATGAGGAATCCGCTCAGTCCTATTCTTAATCTGTTTTAGCAGACGACATCTAAATGTTAATTATTTACTGCAGTTCACTTTTTTAAACACAACTCGAGTTTCACTTCATTCATTCAACACGCTGGTATGCCACAATAAAAGTATCCAGTAACACAACAACTCTGTTTCTCTGCATCTAATCTATTCTTCCGGATAAAAATAGGAAAGATTCACAATAATATCTTGGTGTCATTAATTTTTTTAAGCCAAATCTTTGCCAGCTATTTTTTTTCTCCACCTAAGGAATTTAGAACTTAAGGAATCTAAGGAATTTAACGCATTTCATTTTACAATGAAATTAATTATTCAAAAGACCAGATTAGAACTGATTTCAAATTTGATAGTTTACACTGTATCAACGACTCATCCAGCGAGACGTTAACATCCGTGTATATTAACAATTTGAATATTTGTATTTTCCCTGGCCACAGGTTAATACATGCTTTGATAAGTTATAAACTACGAGTTAGGTAACGTGATCTTGGCAGAGTTTTAACTTTACAAAATTTCACGACACCAGACAACACTTCTTTATAAATGAAACAATAATTTATTGGCTATTCTAGATTACATTAATCTAAGCTAAAACACACACATACACACACACACACACACACACACACCTACACACACATACATACAGTTCTGAAGAATGACAGTTAACGGAGTTTGTATGAAATTCCCAAAGTTCTAACTCGTTTTCCACGAGTTCTTTTAAATTCAACCTGATAGAATTACAAAGCAGAGATTTATCTTACGTTTACTGCTAAAACTCAATTCACCAGTTCAGCAAGAGATGAAAAGATTTTGCCTGTTACTTGCGTTTGCTGACAAGATTCCTGGTAGGCTGCTTGAGGGAATCCCGGCTTTTGATTGGTTGCTGGTCGGGCGTCTGGATGACGTAGTTTCTGGGAATTCCCTTCGGAGATTGATTGGTTTCTTGATGACGCAGAGGCTTGAGCAGTTCTTCTGAAAAGTCTGAGTTTGCAAGACTTTAAATTCTTTGAAGATCTCTGGCGATCACAAAGTTTCAACTGAAGTGTTTGAGTTCTGAAGTCTCGCTGTGCGATGTTACGGCATGGGAGCGCTTTGTCGCGCGGTCACCAAGGTGAAAATCCACAGTTCTAGAGAGAGAGAGCGAGCGAGCAAGCGATATCTTTGTGTCCATTTTTAAGCAGGCTGACTTTGGTCCGTCCCACGACACGATCTTCCAATCGGACGCTGTTGCAGGGCTTAGCCACGCCCCCTGTGTGGTTATTTTAGTGCACAAGTCACATGCTCCCGTGGGGAGTATTTCTGCAAGTTAATAACTGCTGATTAAAAGAAATGATCACCAGAGACTGATACGATATAAAAATTTCACTAGCACCCAATGTTCGGCGAATAAAAAGCTTTCATCAAGCTCAAGTATTAGATATTTCCCCCCCGCCCCTTGACCGGTAGTTTGCATACACATTAATACTCTTATCTACTAAAAGGGGTTATAAAACATTGGTTAAACTTGCACCGATTACAGGAAACACATCAAACATATATAAGACATAAAACGTATTATTAAGCTAATTATAATTGCCCTTTTATACTTTTAAATGTTTGTCTTTTGAATTGTATGTGTAAGTCTGCATTTCCTCTGTTAATAGAGAAAGGAAGGGAGGGAAGCAGGTGGTCAAAAGTCATGTGGCGTCACACTGTATATCCTGCGTTTTTGCAGGCCTGAGGGCGTCAGTTAATTTACTCATCCTTTTCCTGTTGGATATAATAGTTCCATTCATTGGCGGTCACAAGACATCACGAGGTATCTATAAGTTATAGCCCTGATACAAAAGATCTCTGTGTTATCTCCTGATTGGATTAGTTTTTCATCATGAGGTATCTATAAGTTATAGTCCTGATACAAAAGATCTCTGTGTTATCTCCTGATTGGATTAGTTTTTCATCACTCCTCTGAGTAGATGACGACAAGACTGACAGGGAGTCGACCCAGAATATTGGAGTCATGTGATGGGGTGATTAGTTTAGACCTCATGATGGTTTGATTCAATGGCATATCACTGTCCATATTTAGAAATCCTACAACGGAGAGCATTTTATGGCTTAACCTTGTAACGGTCTAAACGTTACTTGGTTCAGATTGTTTTAATTTTCACTGGCTATTGCCTAAGGAATATAGAAAAGTATCTGGGTCAATTGTAATACCACTTGGAGTAGCTTGAGGGCGCTAGTGCATAGGGGTGAGCGGATATAAGCCTGGGCACCCACGAGTAAGAGAGTCGTTTGGTAGAGGGAAACCTTTTGGTTGAACTGACGCTACCTTCCTGCTCATTTGAAAAGTCCTGGTTTGAGAACTAATAGAGTTTATGCTCAAGTAAAGGACTGCTGGTTTTCATCACATATATCACCACACTTATAGCACTATTGGACCAGTCTACTCTTGTTGTTTTACTGTGATTTTCTATAAGCACAGTTTGAATTCACGGCATGTCTCTAGGGAGAGAAAGGTGTGGATCAGAGTATCGCGTGACTAAGCAATGTGGCTTTGAGATCAGCGAGGCACCAAACACCATTGACTGTTTTCATTTCACACTCATTGGGATTATTTCATTGCATCGCTCTCAAATAACTCATCGTCATGATCAATTCAGCTCATTGAAAGTCCGAACTTTCATGCTAAGTTTCATTTATTACATTGACTGATTCACACAGAGGCAAAGACTGCTTGTTTTCTTTATATTGTTTATTTTGTGGCAATTATATATACATGTGCACTTGGGGAAATAAAACCGAAAAAATAATATTTGTTTGGAGAAGTGGTTTTATCTTTCTGTACCAGTCGAATGTCTGTAGAACCTCTTCAGAGCAACATCCTAACAAAAAAGGAGGTGTTGCAACCTATCGGGGATAATGGAGAAGGAGAAATCAGTCAGCGGCATTTGAGCGCTACATTCCTCACCGCAATGTTGTCATTCCATTTTCCCATCTGAGCCTGTCGCTGGACCCAGCTGGCAGTAGGCTCAGAAAGAGGAGTCATATTCTAAGCAGCAAAGTCGAGAGGTGGCCTCAGGGAAATAATAGACTCCAAAAGGAGTGGGAAGTCAAAGACCTGAGGTATTTTCTTTGGCTGTGTATTTTAGTTTAGTTTTATTTATGTCTGTTCCCTCTTGCCATTAGCTGTTGACTACTATAAGAATATGGACGATGTCGCACTTTGCGTACCGATTTCTTATATCTGTAAGCAATGTTCCCTCTTTTTTCTTGTTAAGCAAACCTTTTGGGTGACTATTGGGTGAACAATTGGGCCACCTGTTCAAAAACATTCTTTTTTTTGTCAATAAGTTTTTTTATGCAGTCATCGAATAACCTTGAAATAATCACAAATGTCAGGATTAATTTTCTTATATGCACAAAAAAACAAACTTATAAAACAATCTCTCAATACCCAGTAGAATTGAAAGCCTGAGATAATGAGTTTTTAACCGAGTTTTAAAACTAACTACAGTTGGAACTGCTCTAACATGCAGAGGTAAGATGCACAGTCTAGGTGCAACTACCGAAAAAGCCCAGTCACCCCTAAGTTTTAATCTTGACCTAGGAACAATTAGAAGCAGCTAGTAGGTCTATGCCGTTCTAGAAGGTCTGCAAGGTAAGGAGGTGCCAAACCATTTAACGATTTAAAAACAAACAATAGAAGCTTCAATTCTATTTGGAAAAATACTGGCAACCAATGAAGAGAATTCAAGATTGGAGTGATGTGCTCTCGTTTTCGAGTGCCTGTCAGCATCCTGTCTGCTGCATTTGGGACTGACTGCAAACGCGATAACGCTTTCTGGCTGACTCCTATATAAAGGTAATTACAATAATCAAGAGAGAGATATCTTGACTTTAGCCAAAAGTCTCAAGTGGAAAAAGCTGGATTTAACAACAGCATTGATTTGCTTATCAAATTTAAAAGCTTTGTCAAATAAAACACCCAGATTTTTCACCACCATCTTATTATACGAGACCAGAGGGCCAAGATTAACAGTATCGCTTGGCCCAAAAATAATTGTTTTATTCCCATTTAGTTAAAAAAAAAAAAAAAAAGATTTTATATAATTTAAACAATCTAAAATAGGAGCATTCATATTATTTTGTTCCAGTGGTAGATACATTTGTGTATCATCTGCATAACAGTGAAATGAGACATTATGCTTCTTAAAGAATAGCGCACAAAGGTAGGGGCATACTATAAAGAAAAAGTAATAGGGTGGCAAGAATGGATCCCTGTGAGGGAGGTCCAGCAGCTTGGGAGCTGAGGTCGATAAAAATTCACCAATATTAACTGCAAAGCTTCTATTTGATAAATAAGACTTAAACAACTTAAGAGCCACTCCTTGAATTCTTACATATTGCTCAAGACTACACAGTGACATAAACACACAACATTTAAATTACAATACATTGCTTTAAGTAATATAATTCCAATCGAGGTAACATAAGTAAGGGTCCAAACTCTTGTGAAATTGTCCAATGTTGCATTTTAAGATATATCTGGTTCGTTCCAGGTGAAGAGAAGATATCAGTTCCTCAAGACATAGTTTGGCAGCAGGAGGATTAACCTTTTTCCAGAACAGTAATAACAGTTTCTTGGCTGTTATCAAACAATATGTAAGGAATTTCTGTTGTGCACTCAATGAATATGTATAATCAGAACGTCCTAATATAATGAGCACTGGGTCTGGTTCCAAGTTTACATGAACCCCCTGGAGTGCTACAGTATTTTCTTGATGGGGCCGGCGCTAAAGAATTAAAAATACATTTGAAACTGCAAAGGGTCTACTTTTATTTGTGTATATTCATAATAAAAACAAAACAATGTGCTTTTGTAAAATAAAGAAAATATACAGGGTGCGCTCTCAGTCCTCACTGTCTCCGCGAACTGCCTTTAGAAACGCGTCACTAAAATGAACTGAAACTCAGCGAATACTTTAAACACAGACATGAGAAATATATCTATAGAAAGCTTGACATGTCTACTCTTAAATGAAGTAACTCTTACCGAAAACAAATATTCTGTAATAAAGTAATCCGTATGAAACCAATGACGGGTCCAGTTTTTCCCGTCTGTTCTTATTATCTCTAATTAGATCACGCCCATAACAACATCAGACGACAGCGGCTGCTCGCACTATTGATATTACAAATCTTGTTCACGTGAGACGCCGTAAACAAAGCAGCAACGTGTTCATCTCAGATACTTTTCATTTTTGGAAGAAGACGCTGAGAGGAATAAGCCTTGTATTTACCTCAGAAGACGCGCTGAGAGGAAAAAGCTTTATGTTTACCTCACAAACAGAACGTGAGCGCGGCTGGAGCCAGCAAAGGAGATCTTTCATGCCGAGTAAGTAATGTTTATTTGCATTAGATAATGTGTTGTTGTGACATAAACTTGAACACATTTACTAGTTAGACTTTTCCCAAATTATAATTCCAGACTAAAATGTGTGAAATCGAGTGCAACATTTTGAAATATGATAGGATGGTTTTATGTTCAATACTATAAATAATATAAAAAAGTAATTGTTTACACGATATAAAAGTAATGTCTTAAGAATGTTTAGACCAATCATTACTGTGAAATGCACTGTTTGCAAATATGTTCAAATGTGCTTACCAATAATAATTTAGTTTCTCAGATATATAATGTCCCTTTTGTATCATGTGGGAAATATTAGTGATTGCTAATCTAATAATATATTTTTATCAACATGCTCACTTATGTAGTTTATTTTATTTATATTCGTGGGGGGGGGGGGTGGGTTAAGACATTAATAGAAGTGAATACTTTTATTTAGCAAGGATGCTTTAAATTGATCAAAAGTGAAGATAAAGACATAATGTTCCAAACTATTTTTATTTCAGATAAATGCTGTTCTTCTGAACTTTTTCTCATGAAGTATGCATACTATACTAAGATACTGTGGGGGGGAAAAATGCTTAACGAGTTGTTTAGAAATTATTTTAGGACTGACTACACTCACTACTGCCTTCTTACAAACTCCTCCTTTCTTTGTGTTGCACTCTTGCATTCACCTGCATCTCTCACAGTAAGGGGATGCTCGTTCAGTTTTCAACTCCATTCAGATTTTTAGAGTAAGTGTGCATTCACTATTTTTCAGATGTTACTTTCATTTGATTTATTTACTGTATGGTAAAATATGTTTGCTATGTGGTAATTGTGTTCTTTGTTTTGATAAATTAGTATTAGTATCAGTGAACATCACAATAATGTAGTTTGTGTAAACAGCATCCTTACTTTTTTATTTATTATATTGTCAGGTTGTGAGTGTAATAACAGTTGTAAAAGCAACCTGTTGCAAAGAGCGGCGCCAAAAAAAGCAATGAGGGCCCGAGCAGCAGTCCCACACCTTTCGGGAATGACAATCGATGGAAACACGAGACTGATGTTGACATGTTGCACACACTTCTGAGTTCGGCAGGTTTAAATGCATCTAAGGTCAGAAAACATTGTAGTTTTCTCAGAATATACATTAATATTAGAGTCATTTGCCAATGATTTCAAAACAATTCGTTCCAAGCAAGTTCGGAGCAAACCCCTCCCTTCCATAAGCCTACTCTGCTCTGATTGGTCAGCTGGCCAAGCCTGTTGTGATTGGCACAGAGAGGAGTCCTTGAGCAAGTTAACGAGCACTACCATTGACAAAGCACCTTTACATAAAAAATAATATATTGCTCCAATCCGTTCTTATAATAATGACATAAAATACAAAAAACACTTATGCAAGCGAATCGTGCCCACAACTAAAGTTTAGCTGCTAAACTGTGAACACTTAAAACAATAATGGTGGATACGTTAGCAGAGTGCTAACGTGACTAACTGAGGAAACAATACAGTTTGTAAACCAAAATATATGTCTACTGTAATGTTTGAAGAAAGACAGACAAAAGACGCTCTGTCTTAACATTTAATCAGAGCGCAGAACAGCTGTATCACAGCCGCACCAGCCTAACTAACTCGCTCGTCTCCCGCATTAACCCTATAACTGCCGGTGCAGCAAAATAAACAGCAATTTCACAATGATTATAATGTCTGTGCACTACACTATGACTCTACATTCTTTATTATTAAACGAAGTAATTAAAACAACTTCAGTCTACATTAATCGACACATTCTTTGGAAATAGTGGGTTCACAGTGAATTATCAGAACTATTTCAGTAAGACAGTAATATCGCGATTTACCTGGAAACTTAAAGCTGCACTAGGTATACATCACATTAGCACAAACTTGATATTTTGAGCACTCAATTGAAAATGTACACAATGCATCAATCGTACTTACAGGTTGTGCTTCTGAGAGCTTGTTAGTCCAAATTAAGAAGATAAGAAGCCAAGAAGATAAAAGCCAAGATTAGAGAAGAAGTCCTTGGTAAAATGACATGCACACAACAAAAAGTTCGAATATTTCTGTGGTATTCTTGAACACAGAGTCTTCTCAACATGATGTAAACACACTAACTAGCGCAAGTGTTTGTGGGCAGGTCAGACTCTGTTCATATTTTGCGGGCAGGCGGGGATAACGGCCGAGCAAAACAATGTTTCCGACAGTGACGGTATACCGGAGACAGGCAAAATATTTGAAAATATGACAACTCGTTAAGGCGGTTCAGAGTCGACTTTCTTTTGAGAGACAATAATATTTTTATTTATCATGCACTTTTTTGATTTAACAACTTTGCAGACTGTTTACACTGAAGGATATCTACGTTTCAAACTGCAAAAAATATATTTTTTGAAAACCCATATGACCTGCTCTTTAAATCAATATATTGTTTTCTGTGAATGAGTGAGTAAGATGATTTTCACATCATTTTGAAGCAACAACTCCAGACTTCAAGATCCAGTTCTCAAAAGTCTTATGAACAAATTATCTGTAGGTGTTTTATGGCCTTATTTCAGTGACTTTAAAATTTTTGTTTTTCACTAAGCACACGTAAAAGTTTTCTCAAAAACACAATCACGTACATACATGCTGCTCACATATTATTGTAGCCCAGTTTGTGCTGATTACAGTGTTATTAAACTTTAGCCATTAAAATTTTTATAAGTAACTGAAAAAAGCACAAATGTCAGGGCATGTCAAAACTTCTCCAGGTCCCCAAAACACCCTTAGACCCCACAGGGTTAAGGACATCTGAAAGCACTTTAAAAGCTTCACACCAGAATCCTTGTATTTTCTGACAGAAAATAAAACTACGATCAAAGTCAGCATCCTCTGATTTGCACTTATCACAAAGAGGTGAAACATTGGGAAAAATCATATGTAATTTCTCTTTTGAAAAGTGTTGTCCATGTTAAACCTTAAATTAAATAAAGCATAATTTTGTATTGACCGATTGTTTATCAATATCCTCCAAACCACCCTGCCAAATCTCCTCCGAGATTCCAATTCTAATCTCTCGCACCCATTCCTCTCTGGTCAAGTTTGTAGAGGAGGAAATAGCTGTTGGTAACCTACCATAAATTAAAGATAGCGTTTCCTTGTTTCCCCTGAACTGTATGAGACAATCATCAATAACTGAGTGGGAGACCTCGTCTAGGGAAACATTGTGTACGCAAATAATTCCTTATTTGTAAAAATCTGTTACATTTTTTTGGGGGGAGGTTGTATTTCTGTTGTTGCTGCGTAAAGGAAGCTTAAGCCTCATCAAGATAAAGGTCATTGACTGTGCATATATCCAATTCCTTCCATTGATTAAAGGTTGTATCCAAACTTGAAGGGGGTAATGATGGGTTATTTGCAATTGGAATTAAGAGAGAGAGTGATTTTATCGTATGGTATTCTCTTATCTGTCTCCAAACACATAACTGACTCTTTATGACAATATTAACTACTGTTTGGTCTAATATTACTGGGAAAAGTAGCACTGCTCCAAGATCCTATGGATGGCAGTAAATCCATGTCACGGTTCAGGATGCCTTCTCGGCTCCTTTTGTTGTCTGTGTTGTCCTGTCATTTTCGGCAGCTCGTGACGCTTGCTTAGCGTATGACATCTGCTGATCTTGCAGCTGGATTGCACAGATCACAAGCTGACTCTCCCCCACCTGTCGCTTATTCCCCCGCTCCTACACTCTTAAAAATAAAGGTGCTTCACGATGCCATAGAAGAACCTTTTTGTCTAAATGGTTCCATAAAGAACCTTTAACATCTGAAGAACCTTTCTGTTTCAGAGATTTGAGACAGAGATTTTGAATGATGATCTATTGAGATATGTGTCGAGGACACAATTAAAGTCCCCACCTATAAGAGAAAAGACCTTCCTAAAAAAGTCTGGTTCATCATAATTTGGACCGTACACATTTTTTAACATAATTGGAAAACCATAAATCTCACCAGATAGAATAATATAACGACTTTCTCCATCTGTTATTAGAGCTTTTTGTTTAAATGGAACCCCTTTTCGAAATAAAATAGCAACCCCCTAGATTTAACTGAAAAATTTGATTGGCAGATCTGTCCTATCCAACTGCTTTTTAATTTGTCTTTAGAGTCTATTTTGAGATGAGTTTCCTGCAGAAAGATTATATCTGAAGAGAGAGATTTCAGATGTGATTATATCTTCTAATATCTTCTTTTAACCGGATGATTTAATCCTTTAACATTACATGAAGTAAATTTGAGACCTTTTCTGTTACTTTGAGTATTTATTTTTTTGCTTGATTAAAAATTTGAGCAATCATTGTCACTGCTTGTTTACTACCTTGGAGTCTTTTAAACAGGCTCTCATCCCACGTCCCCCAAATCTTAAACATTAATCCTGTCATCTAACCAACTAACTTGAACTGACGGCGCGATACGGAATTACAGAAGTTAAATTGAATATAAAACCAAATTATATAACAGAAACAGTCAAATAAAACCTAACAAATGCCTCCAAAAATGGTATAAAACTTTAAAATTACAAAAACTTGTATCAGCACAGCTCCGGGAACTAGAGCCCTCTTTGGGCTAAACTCGGGTGTTGGAGCTCTCTCTGGGCAATACTCAGGAACTAGAGCCCTCTCTGGGCTAAATTTTGGGACTGGAGCCCTCTCTGGGCTAAACTCGGGGATTGGAGCCCTCTCTGGGCTAAACTCGGGTGTTGGAGCTCTCTCTGGGCTTTACTCAGGAACTAGAGCCCTCTCTGGGCGAAATTCTGGGACTGGAGCCCTCTCTGGGCTAAACTCAGGGACTGGAGCCAACACTGGTGCTGGATTAGAGGCTGGAGCTGACACTGGAGCTGGCTTATGGGCTAGGATGAGGGCTGAGAACAGTCTTTTCCTCCTCATCCTCCTCCTTTGGTTAAGGGTGAACGGCGCGGCTGGCGGCCTTGACAGTGGCGAGGCCGGCGGGCTTGACATCGATGCAACTGACAGGCTTGACAACGTACCGGCCAGCGGCTTGAAGGTGCGCGTTCGGTGGGCCTTGCTGAGGTACGCCGCGGGCTTGAGAAGCTGTGTTTGGCGGCCTTGACTGGGACACGCTGGCGGTCTTTGACTGGAATGACCGACGGGCTGGTTCTAGATCGGGGCCGGAACCTCTCCAGACACCGGAGGATCCCTTGCCTTCAGCTTAATCCTGTGGTGTCTGGGAGGTCCACGGGGCGGTAGTAATTTACCCCGATCCAGAACAGCGACGGCGAGCCCTGAGCTAGGGCGGAGAACTGAGCAGCGATCTAGCAATAAACCATTGCACATGAGGGAAACGGAGTCATGGAAAGCACTTGGGGGAGGAAAACACAAGACATGGAACACGGGACTGACAAGCGGTGAGTGGATACGGACTAACTGAAACACCTCTGATTGGCCATTGTGTTCAAGAAATCAACAGATATGTCTGTGATTGGCTGTAAGTCTCAGCGCTACAAAAACATGTTGTTGTGAGACGTCTGTCGTGAGACGTGTGCCACTTACTTTCATTTTGTTGTTTATTTTGTTATTAAATTTACGTTTGCCGGTTCCATCTACCTTCTTCTCTGAGTCTTGAACTTTGTTACATACATGTATATATTTTCCTTATATCATCCTGGTGACCCACTGGCTTAAGATGCGTGTTCATGAGGATACACCATTCATAACACATATACTGTAGTTTCGCATCTGCCATTGTTCCAGCAAAATTAAAAATGGCTACAGTGGCCCCCATTCTTCAGAAACCGGGCCTTGGCCATCTAAACATGAACATTTACAGGCCAATCTCAAATTTACAATTCTTAGGATAATTTCTTGAAAGAGTTGTGGCCTCACAACTGAGATCTTACTTAGATGCTAATGGTCTTTTTGAACCTTTTCAGTCTGGATTTCGCCTATCTCATAGCACCGAAACTGCCCTTCTTCATGTGATTAATGATATTCTTCTGTCCATGGATTTAGGGTTTCTAAACATTTTGATTCTTCTCTATCTAAGCTCTGCATTTGACACCGTATGCCATAAAATACTTATCTCTCACCTTTCTGATATCGGCATTACTGGTTCAGCCTATTCCTGGCTAATATCCTACATCAGAGACAGAAAATGTTATATCACTATAAAAGGGTATACATTTGCCACTGTTCCACTGACACAGGGTATTCTTCAAGGTTCAGGTTTTGGCCCACTTCTGTTCATTATTAATATACAGTATATCTACTTGGTGACATCATACACATGAAGTGACTTCAGTTTCATTGCAATGCTGATGATATACAAATTTACCTTACCACCAGCTCTGATATGCTATGTATCAGAGATATCAAGCATTGGATATCCCTGAATTTACAATACTGAATATCGCAGATTGTATCCTATCTGTGAATGAATAAAAGTCCAAACGGACTTGCCTATTGGCATGCAAATGATATACCTTTTTTATATCAAAATAATCTTTTTTTACTAGCTGAATTTAATTACTGATATCAGAATTTGATTTCAAAAAGCCCACATTACAGTATGTTCCTTGTTCTTGAGCGGTCCCTCCAAAAAAAATAAATTTAAATAAAAACAAAATAATAAATAGCCTGCAACAGTATTGTTTTCATAATATTTTATTTATATAATTTTTTATTGTAATAAAGAAGCTTATAATGACAAAATTGTCAATACCACATACATTTCACAATAAGCAAATTACAATAGCACAAAAAATAAAGTTGCGTTGTTTTTTTATTAAAAATAGAGTGATCCTTGTGAAAGATACAAAAGTTATTCAGTCATGAGCAATGAATTATTTTCTCATTTTTGATGGATTAACATTAAAGACCGACAGCAGCTGGTAAATGTGGTTGCTTTAATGCACAAATCCAATATAAATGATCCACATCCAATTTATTGTTAATGTTTTATAATTTTTTTAATTTATAATTTATTGTTACAGTTTGTCCACTTGAGACAAACAACTGTTTTTTGTTTCTATCTTACAATCACTTGTTGTTTAAACTGCTAAAATATAACTTAATTATCATCATACTTCTGACATTATCTAGCATACTAAATTGATATCATTTGTTTTTTAATCTAAACCAGGAGTGCAGTGCGTTAGCATTCATTAGCCGGTTAGCTTGTCATTCGCATTTCCATTCTATTGCTGTTTTCTTTTTTTTCTCTCGCTCAGTTTCTTTTCTCTCTCGCTCCATTTTTCACAAGTTCATCAAACAACTGTGGAAAGTTGGAATCATTCAACAACGGTGAGTAATGGCTTCTCTTGTTATTGTCGCTTGCACTGCTTGCCACAGGTATAGTGTAGCTTTCTCTGTCAGCAGCAAGGGATTCACATGTGATAAATGCAGGGAAATAGTTAGGCTGACAGAGAATATTTCAGAACTAGAGACACATATCCAAACTTTAATTGAGGAGAGTAAGAATGTGAGAACCTTGGATATGGCTTTGGATGCGACTAGCTTAGCGAGTCCTGCACATTGTTTGGTTCCGGTTACAGAGCCCCCGTAGCAGGGCGATAGGGTGACTGTGAGGCGGGATAGTCGTGGGACAAAACATCGCTTTTCCGTTCTGATTAAAACATTAAATAGGTTCTCCCTACTCAGTGAAGCATCTACTGAGAAACCTGTTGAAAGAGCCCTAGTTATTGGCGATGCAATTGTACGGAATGTGAAAAGGGCGCCTGACATCTTGGCAAATTTGAAAGTGCTGGCTAATGCTAAATGTAAATTCTGTAAGATTGTTATTCACGCCGGCGCTAATGTTGTTCGACTTCGCCAGTCGGAGATCATTAAAAATAACATTAAAGATGTGTGTAAACTTGCAAGTACAATGTCAGACACTGTAATATGCTCTGGTACCCTCCTGGTCCCCTCTGGCGATGAGATACATAGCAGACTGTCGTCACTCAATGGCTGTATGTCTAAGTGGTGCCCGCAGAATAACATAGGTTTCATAGACAATTGGACAGGATCTCCATTGGACAATGGAGTTTGTGGGGCAGACCTGACCTGTTGAAAAGAAATGGTCTTCATCCCTCCAGGGGTGCGGCACGCTCTTCTCTCTAGAAATATGGCACATATTCTTACAGTTTGTACTTGACTAACTGGGGCCCAGGTTAGGAAGCAGACAGACTGGCTAAACCGACCGGCTGCTAGCCTCCTCACGTCACAGAAGTCAGTTAATTTTCAGCACATAGAGACTCTTTCACCTACATATCATACTATAGAGACGGTGTCTGTTCCCCGAACTAGAAAATACAAAAAAAACATCCAAACCAATTTAAGAGTAACAATTTAATTGATGTTCAACAAATAAAAAACAGATGTAATACGGATAAACAAATGATAAAGCTTGGCTTCATGAATATCAGATCCCGTTCTACAAAAGCACTTTTTGTAAATTATATGATCACAGATCATAACCTAGATGTGCTCTTTTTGACAGAAACCTGGCTAAAACCAGATGATTACATTATTTTAAATGAGTCTACCCCCCTAAGATTACTGTTATATACATGAGCCGTGTCCAAAAGGTAAAGGGGGAGGTGTTGCTACAATTTATAGTAATATTTTCAGCAATTCTCAGAGCTCTGGTTTCAAGTATAATTTGTTTGAAGTAATGGTGCTTCATATAACTTTATCCAGAGAAACAAGTGTTAATGATAAATCCCCTGTGATGTTTGTACTGGCTACTGTATACAGGCCACCAGGGCACCATGCAGACTATCAATGAATTTGCTGATTTTCTATCTGAGTTAGTGCTGGCTGCAGATAAAGTCTTAATTGTTGGTGATTTTAATATTCATGTTGATAATGAAAAAGATGCATTGGGATCAGCATTTATAGACATTCTGAACTCCATTGGGGTTAGACAACACGTGTCAGGGCCTACTCATTGTCGTAATCATACTTTAGATATAATACTGTCACATGGAATTGATGTTAATTGCGTTGAAATTCTGCAGCAGAGAGTGATGATATCTCGGATACTTATCTAGTCTTGTGTACACTCCAATAAGCACACAATTTCAAAACACGTCCAAATGGTCATTGGCTAAGGGGTTCGCATACACTGCATGCCGCCCACCTGAAATTTTTGGGGGGCCGACTAGCGCCCCACTGCCAACGCTCCCCGGCCGCCCGATGACCCCGGGTGGGTTTCGGGAGACCTGACCCCACCGGGGGCCCGATGGGAGCCCCCCAAAATCCGAAACCCCCAAATGCTGTACTGCCTTCCTCCACTGTGTTGCACCACACCCGTCCCATTGTAGGATTATTGCAATGGGCTTCTGGCCCATTCATATAGTCTAGGAGTGGATGCTTTCTCGACCCCCCCCATCCCACGAACCCACTATTTGTCCGATTACCCACTATAGTGGGCTAATATCTCGTTGACCACCGCTGACCGCTCCCAAGCCACGCCCCATCCCACGAACCCACAATGTGTCAGATTACGAACTATTTTGGGCAAATGGTCGCACATTCAACATTCACACTTTTTTAATTTATGCCATTATAGAAAATAATGGGTTCGTAGACAGTGGAATTTTGGGATGAAACTGGGTGCTGTAGACTCAGGGGGACCTGCTGAGTGCAGTAAAATTCATTTTTATCATCAATGCACCTTGTTTTAAAATGGCCAAGTAAACACTATCTGGAGCCCATGCAATAAGTCTGAATTGGGACAATCATCCCATTTGCAATTTATTCAGTGGGATCAGTATAATATATTAGTGGGACTATGCTATTAAATCAATTGGAAGTGGGACGTATGTCCATTTGCCATTTAATGAATGGGATCGCTATAATAGGTTAGTGGGATGATTGTCCACTAACCACTTAAAGTGTTCCCATACAATAAATGGCAAGTGGGACATGTGTCCATTCACAATTTATTGAATGGGATCCCTATAATAGGTTAGTTGGATGTTTTTCCACCAATCTATTAAACTGAAACCATACAGTAAATTGCAAGTGGGATCTGTGTCCATTTGCAATTTACTGAATGGGAACGCTATAATGGGTTAGTGGGATGTTGGTACACTAATCTATTAAACCAAAACCAAACAATAAATTGCAAGTGGGATGTGTCCATTTGCAATTTATGGAATGGGAACACTATAATAGGTTCATTGGATGATTTTATCCCCCTGACCTAAGTTGATCCAATACAATAAATTGCAAGTGCGATCTGTGTCCATTTGCAATTTATTGAATGGGATTGCTATAAAAGGTTAGTGGGATGTGTCACAAATCCGGTCCACGAACTTTCCTATTCATTGACTCTCGCACTACACACTGTTGCACATCACCCCGGACTACATTTCCCATCATGCATTGCACTGATTGCACTCAGCACGAATTGCACACACCTGTTTACACTGATTGCACCCAGCTGTTTCATATCACTCCCTCACTATTTAACACTCACTCTGATCCCTTCCCTCTGCCGAGTATTGTTTCAGCATTTATCACTCCCCTAGAGATAGCTACCTTACGGAGCCCTTGTCATTTGCCTTAGCCCTAGTCATTTGCCTTTGCCTTAGCCCTTGTCATTAGCCTTAGCCTTAGCCTTAGTCATTAGCCTTAGCCTTAGCCTTAGCCCTAGTCATTAGCCTTAGCCTAGCCCTAGTCACTTAGCCTTAGCCTTAGCCTTATCCTAGTCATGCCTTAGCCTAGCCTAGCCTTCCTCGGTTTCGATCTCGCCTGTTTCCTGGATTCCACCCCCTTTAGTCTTGCCCCTTTTGATTCTGTTCGCCGTTCGTTGACCTTCGTTAGCCCTAGGATTATTCTTGTCTTGCCCGCCTTATACCTGTCTGCCATTATCTGACCCGTGCCTGTTTTATGACCACGTCTCTGTCTTCTCCAATAAAAAGCTCTGCGAATGGATCCGCAAGTCTCACGTCTCGTCAGCCCCGTAACAGGATGATTGTCCACCAATCCGTTTAACCGATCCCATTCAATAAATGGGAAATGGACACCTATCCCACTTGCCCTCTATTGAGTGACGTGTCCATTTCTAATTTAATTAATGGGGCCCAGATAGTGTTTTTTTTGGACATTTTAAATCAAGGCCCATTCATGATAAAAAAAAAATATTTTACTGCACTCAGCAGGTCCCCCTGAGTCCGTGGCACCCAGTTTCGTCCCAAAATTCCACTGTCCACGAAACCCCTTTGGGTTTTTTCGGTAGAAAAAAAAAAAAGTTTCTTCTTGAAACTCTGGTGGAGGGCACTGAGACTAAGACAGGAATGTTAGAGAGTTAGAGCCTTCCAGGGCTGAGATATGGAGATCCCACTTGCAATTTATGCCATTATAGAAAATAATGGGTCCGTGGACAGTGGAATTTTGGGATGAAACTGGGTGCTGTGGATTCAGGGACCTGCTGAGTGCAGTAAAATCATCTTTATCATGAATGCACCTTGATTTAAAATGTCCAAATAAAACACTATCTGGAGCCCATATAATAAGTCTGAATTTGGACAATACATAGTAGATAAGTGGACAGTCATCCCACTTGCAATTTATTCAGTGGGATGTGGGAGTTGAAAACAGGAAGTATGTCCACCTGCAATTTATTTAATGGGCCTTCTGTACTAGTCCCGTGGACACATGTGAATAATGTGTATTTTTCTTAAGCCTGAGGGATACTGTTGATGAAACCATCTCTACTGTACTCCGCAAACTCAGTGGAAACCAATCATGTCAGTTTTATGTCAATAGTGTTGGATTTACATAAAAATTATGTAGAATTGAAAAGATCCCACCTGCAAATTATTTAATGGGCCTTCTGTACAGGGCCCGTGGACACATGTGAATAAAGTGTATTTTTGTGATATTGTTTATGAGAACACCTCTACTGGAAGCAGGACACTCCAAAGAACCCATTCATGCAAATGTCATGTGATAAAAGTGTAATATGCATAAATGAATGTCCATGGAAAAACTATTTAGGGCCCACTGAATAAATTGGAAATGGGATGTTTCTTTATGTTAGATTGAAAATAAGATTCATATTGGGGCCAGGGCCTAGGGGCATCGAATGCTTGAGCATGGGGCCCTGATGTACGACGTGGAAAAGGGCCAAAGTCCTCAGCGTTTGGGAAGACCTTTAAAAAAATAATAAAAATCGGCAAAAATATTCAGTGAAAAACCGACATGTGCTCACCCCTTTTCGGACCTTTTGACCCCTAAGCAAGGTAGTAGGGCCCACCAAACTCTTCCGCCCGCTAGAGGAGTCCCCTTGAGACAAAGATTTTGAATTTGGCTCGCTATGGCAAGCCCATTCAAATAAATTGAGAACGGGACTTTTTTTAGGGAGGTCCCATGGGGCCCAAATCGCACATTGAGTTGCCTCAGGAGCCCCGGAGCGATGTGCTAAAGGGGTCTGGGCCTGGGACCCCAACAAGTATTTTTTTTTTATTTTACATCTATTTCTCTATCTGCCATTGAAGTCAATGGGAGAAGCCTAGAAACAGGCCCGATTTCAGTGAGACACGCGGCCGGACTTAAAAGGCTTAGGAAGCCACCAGGGCCCTCAAACTCAGGAGCCTGAACGGGGGGCCCATGACGGCAGTGCGTGCCGAGTTTCGAGGCGCAGTGACTTTGTCTCCATACGGGAGACGTCCCACTTCCCATTAAAACACGTAACTGTTTCGTGGACACATGGTCCCTTTATTGACCTTTTGACCCCTGAACGAGTTCGTAGGGTCACTAAACTTTTCCTTCTGCTAAAGGGACCCCTGATGATACGCAAATGGCACCCACTAGTCGATCAACCCTTTCGAAGCCGTGTCCATGAAACCGCTAGGCCAAACCAATTCAAATAAATGGAGAGTGGGATTTTTTATAAAAAGGTGTTAGCGGTCCCAAATTTGACGGGGGTCCGTGGGGCCCCCCAAAGTGCTCCGCTTAGCGCACCAGTCGATCTGAGCGGCTTTGTAACGGACGTCATTTAAACAGCCAGGCAGGGCATCGGTGAGCGTCCGCAGGTCGAGGGCGCCTGCCCCCTGCCTGAGGACCACATGGGGGATGCGTTCCATGAATATAGTGGGTAAACGGACAAATAGTGGGTTGGTGGGACGTGGGGGGAGGGGGCAAGTGGTCAGCGAGGGTCAAGGAGTTGTTCCGGCACAATAGCAGAAAAGTGGACAAATAGTGGGTTCGTGGGATGGGGCCCCTAGCCCAAGTGACCCCATGTACCCGGTAGAGAGATGTACAAGTCGTACTTTTGTGGGACATACAGGTCCCTGGGGTAAGAGCCCCATCCATTCACTCAAAGGGAGAACGGTCAAATAGTATGGTTTTGGGAGCGACTACCCCGTTTTACTCCTAAAAATGATTGAAAATGGACATTTAAAGGGTCCATGGATGGGGGGAGGGGTCAACAGGTGAGTGTCACCCCCTATAGGTGTCCAAAACCCCCTATTCCAGGGGAAGCAAATCGGAGAACGCGGAATGTGGGGTTAGCAGAAACGTCCCAGAAATTGTTCTTTAAATAACAGGCTAATGGGATCCAAATCCACCCTACGATCCCTTCGGGTAATTATGCATCCATTGGCAATTTATAAGAATGGGCCTTTTTCCACGAATCCTTTAAATGTAATTTATCCTTATAGCTAAAGCAGCAAATTCAATTCCTTGTTACAAATATGGTAAAACCATCACTTCTACCACAAAAGACTAAGTAATCTTCCTGATTTATCTCAAATCCTTAGCATATCCAATACCTCAGAAAAACTTGATGATGTAACAGAAAATATGGACTCTCTCTTTTCTAGCACTTTAGACACTGTTGCTCCTTTACACTTAAAGAAGATTAAGGAAAACAATCCGACCTGTGGATAACGAGCACACTCGCGCTTAAAGAGAGCAGCCCGGAAAATGTAGCGCAGCTGGAAGAAAACAAAACTAGAGGTATTTCGTATTGCATGGTGGGAAAGTATTCTACTTATAGAAAAGTTCTAACAACTGCTAGATCTACTTACCTTATTTCGTCTGTCGTAGAAGAAAATAAACATAATCCCAGGTATTTATTCAATAAAGTGGCTAAATTAACTACAAATAAAGCATCAACAGGTGTTGACAATTCCCAACAGCACAGCAGTAATGACTATGAACTTCTTTACTTCCAAGATCGATAATATTAGAGATAAAATTATAACCCATGGAAGCTGTCAGCCCAGTATCGCTTGCACTATAGATCCACTGAGGAACAATTCCACTCATTCTCTGCTATAGCACAGGAAAAATTGTATACACTTATCAAATCATCAAAACCAACCACAATAATTTGTTAGACCCTATTCCATCTAAGCAACTAAAAGTGGTGCTTCTAGAAGTCATAGATCCTCTTCTGAATATGATTAATTCATCATTGTCATTTTAGCATATGTCCCTAAAACCTCACACTGCTGTTATGCGGCCCTCTCATAAAAAAAACAACTTAGCCTAGAAAATTAGTTATTTACAGACCAATCTTCTCAATCTCTCTTTTCTGTCAAAATACTAGAAAGGCAGTGATCCTCTCGCTACAATTCCTTCTTGGTGAGAATTGAATCTCTGAGGTTTTCATCAATTTAGACCGTATCATAGTAGCGAGACTGCTCTCATCAGTTACCATACTGCTATTAATCATCCGATCGTGGTTTGTATTCTGTATCAGTGCTACTGGGGATCTTAGTGCTGCGTTTGACAACTATCGACCACACCTCCTTTGAGTATACTACACATTATGTTGGCATGAGTGGACTTTGCATTGTTATGGTTCAAATCTACTTAATCGACCGTCATCGATTCTGAGCAGGAATGACCGAGATATCCTATCGATCACAATATAAACAGTATGGAGTGCCACAAGCTTAGTACTAGGACCAGTGCTTTTCACACTTAACATGTTACCGCTCGGGAATCTCCTCAGGAACATAGTATAAGTCTTTTCACATGTTATCTGATGATACCAGATCTATAGTTCTTCACGGCCCTGAACATACAATTTGCAAACGGAATGCATAGTCGATATATAAAACTGGATGATGAGTAATTTCCTACTGCGAAGTTCTGAAAAAAACAGAGGTTTTAATTCTTGGACCAAAAACCTCCACATGTAATAACCTAAAACACTGTCTAACACTTGATGGCTGCTCTGTTAATTCCTCATCATCAGTTAGGGACCTAGGTGTACGATTTGATAGCAATATTTCCTTTGAAAATCATGTTTCTAGCTTTTGTAAAAATGCATTTTTTCATCTTAAAAATATAAGTTATGACCTATGCTCTCAATGTCAAATACAGAAACGTTAATTCATTAGTTTATGACCTCAAGGTTAGATTATTGTAATGCTTTATTGGGTGGTTGCTCTGCGTGCTTAAACAAACTCCAGCTGGTCCAAAATGCAGCAACTTGAGTTCTTACTAGAACCAGGAAGTATGACCATATTAGCCCAGTTGTCAACTCTGCACTGGCTCCCTATTGAACAACAAATACATTTTAAAATCTTGCTCATTACTTATAAAGCCCTGAATGGTTTAGCACCTCAGTACTTGAGCAAGCTCATATTGCATTATAGTCCTTCACGTCATAATACTTAGAATATCAAAATCAACTGCAGGCAGCAGATCATTTTCCTATTTAGCGCCCAATCTCTGGAACAATCTACCTAGCGTTGTTCGGGAGGCAGACACACTCTGTCAGTTTAAATCTAGATTAAAGACTGTAAGTGACCACTAGAGGTAATTCATTCACAGTCAGGTAATTTATGTGATTGGGTCAGAAACCTGTATAGCTGATCAACAGTTTCACTCGTCAGATTTCTCTCGTCTCAGAAGCTCAGTGACATATGTAAATTAACACAGGTCGTGTAATCCTGGTGCTGTTCACTGTAACTTTACGTAGTTATATAATTCCCTTTTTTCACGTTGTTTTGTTAAGTTGCTTTGTCTTGTGTCCACACATGTGTGTGCCGTTTAGCCCAGAGACCATCAAGCTAGCGGCTGACTCAGGAAGCAAGTAAGTTTAAAATGTGCACCCTTGGTGAGCGGAGTGATGTGTCAATTTATTTTGGTTCCATGTTTAAGAAACGGAAAATCTTTAATGATGTAAAATGTCTACATTGACTGTTTCTGGAACTTGTTTGTTGTGTATCTTGTACCAGTAAGATTTCATGTGTTAACTTAGCAAATCATTGTTTATGTGTTATTTTAAATAGCTTCAAAGGTAATTTAATGTGCATTGCATATATACAAATGCATGATGATGCATTGTAAAAGGTGTGAGGATTTATTTGTAAATTTGTGTTATGCCAAAGGCTTATTAACCAGTTATTTGTGTGTTTACTTCTAGTTTTCATGGTGCTTATGCTGGTTCCAGAATAATAAAAACCTATTGCACCCATTAGAGACTCTCTGCCTCATATTAAGGAAGCCAAGGGCTGCGACAGTGAAAACACGCCGCTGAGTCATCCACCAATGTCGACACTTCAGTCAGCGGATACAAGATCATCTGATGTTATGCACGGCAATATGTGGATGCCACAGCTGCAGTGAGAGAAATCAAGAACTTCCATATCCTAAATAATTCTAAGGAGGATTTTGAATGTGCAATACTGTAAATCCTAGATCTGTAAGGTTGACAAGTACAAAGTCTAGGAGTGTGGCTAAGGTCAGTGTCATCTCACGAGATCCTAATTCCTGAACCTAACAATATCTGAGGGGTAAAATTGTCTGACTGTAGATTATCAGCAGTATTCTTGTCTATGACATTTTGCATTGTCTCGGTTTACTCTCCTTGGTGTGTCCACAAGTGTAAACGTCTGATGTGAGTGTTGATATAGTTTAAAGATAAGTTAAAGCCACCACTAATCCAAATTGGAGTCTAGACGAAAAATACTCTAAGGCAGTGATGGGCAAACTTGGCCCTTCCAGGCCACTTTCCTGCAGAGATTTGATCTAACCCTGATAAAACACACCTGCCTGTAGCCTTCTAGTAGTCTTGAAGACAATGATTAACTGGTTCAGGTGTGTTTGATTAGGGTTGGAGCTAAACTCTGATGAAGGAAAGTGGCCTGGAAGGGAAAGTTTGCCCACCCCTGCTCTAAGGCCTTACAGTACAAACAGATCCACTAGACCTACAAGATGTCATCACCTGCTGAGAAAATAGACAACCCCCCAGAAGCACAACAGGTTAGGTCAAGCTCCCGTGAACGTAGTTTAACAACAAAGGGTCAGTAATTACATATACAGGAAGCAATGAGAAATGAAAAGCATTCAACAAAGCCTATGACTCTTGGAAGCACACAGCAAAGGAAGTTAGAGTGAAACTGAAGGCTTTCTGCTCAGCTGAGGACCTTGATAAAATCCAAATGAACATTAAATCTAAACAAGCTATAGTACACCAAAATTATGAGCCCATTCGACGCAATCATACTACTACTCCAGATATTGCCAAAAGAATGGAGGCATGTGACACTCTTACAGCTGAGATTTGTGACCTTGTCAGTAAACGACTAGATAAAATAGATTTCAAATGACCAACTAGAGAAGGAGAGAGTGAGAATAGCACTAAATAAGGAGGAGTACGGGTCAGTCTTTGGAAATACGAAAACAGAAACGGTAATTTCAGAGTCATCACAAGGATCAGGCCACAACTCAAGCGCCACCTCCAGGTCCTCTAGCAAACGTGCAGATGCACAAGCAGACTTTGCAGCCAAAGTGGAATGGGCAAAAGCTATGCAAAAACTACACTTTCAACAAGCAAGACTTGACAAACTGGAGAGTGAATGGAAACTCGAGGAAACACAAATGTTAGCAGAAATCAAGCAAAAGGAGACTGAAATGAAACTAAAGTTAGAATTGGAAAAAACAAAAGGTTACAACAGCTACAGGTAGACAATGAAGTGAAGGTAGCAGCAGTTCAGGTGAGAGCGTAAAACAATTTTGATGGCCTTGAAAGTTGAGGAAGAGACTGACCATAAAACTCCGTATGGTTGGCAAAATGCTGGACTCAGAGCCCCACTAAATCCACACGCAATGCCATTCCAGTCTCATCCAGCACCCTCCAAGGTGCCAGTAACTCAGGAGGAGGTCAGCTTTGCTCAGGCAATTGCAAGCTCACTTACCCTAAGCCGACCTGTCCCAGAACCAACTACGTTCACTGGTGACCCCTTAAAGTTCATAGACTGGAAGATATCCTTCATGGATCTCATTGATCAGAAGCCCCTCCCAGCTAGTGAAAAAATGCTCCATCTAAAGAGTTATCTTGCTGGGGAAGCCCGCAAATCTGTTGAAGGATTTTTCTACCGAAATTCGGAGAAGGCATATCAGGGTGCCTGGGCAGTCTTACAAGATAGATATGGAAGAAGCCCATTCATTGTCCAAAGGGCCTTCAGAGACAAGCTCATGAAGTGGCCAAAGATAGCTGCAAGTGACCCTATTGCACTAAGAGAGTTTGCAGATTTCCTTAAAGGTTGTGTTGAGGCCATACCTCATGTTAAGGGCTTGGGTATTCTAAATGATTGTGAGGAAAATCACAAGCTTCTTAAAAAGCTGCCTGAGTGGATGATGCGCAGGTCGAGTCGTATTGTTGTGGAAGAGCTAGACAGACCTGGAGACTATCCAAGTTTTGTGCATTTCACAGAGTTTATGCAAACCGAAGCTCACATAGCTTGTAAGCCCATTGCCTCCCCTCTTCTGATGAACTTTAAAAACACAGACAAGAGATTTCCAAAGAGCGCCAAGGCACTCAACACAAGCGCTCAAATGAAAAACTCTACCTCAGGAACTCAAGGCCTAAGCCACCTTGCTTAGTTTGTAAAAGACGAATCACATGGTGTTGTTAGGTGTCCAACCTTTGCAGCAAAGACTACGGATGAAAAGAAAGCTTTCATTCATGTTTTGGGTGCTTAAGAAAGGGGCACACTACCAAAGACTGTAAAAGGCGACACCTGCAGTACATGTGGTCGATGTCATCCAACCTGCTTGCACATAGAAAGAAACAGAAACCCTGCTGAATCGGTAAGCAAAGATCCCATAGCCACAGGAGACCATGCAAGCAAGGAGATCCACAAGGTTTTGGCCCATGCATTGACACAGCATGTTTCCGCAATCTCTAGCATTGTTCCAGTTCTTGTGTCATCAACAACCGAGCCCCAGAAAGAAATTCTCACTTATGCTCTACTTGACACACAAAGCGACTCAACTTTTATCTTGGAAGATTTGGTCGCCGAACTAAATGGGAACACTCAGTCAGTGCAACTTAAACTCAGCACAATGACAGCTGTCAACACAGTCATAGCAATCAAGACTGCCTGTGGTCTACAAGTTCAGGGACTGATCAAATTACAGCAGGCCTACACACGAGACTTTATCCCAGTTGACAAGTCTCACATCCCTTGTAAAGGTACAGCCCTCCAGTGGCCTCATCCGAAACATCTAATGAACAAGTTACATCCACTCCAAGATTGCGAGGTGGGACTTCTAATTGGTTATGATTGCCCATCAGCACTGGCTCCCTTGGAGCTCATCACAGGTTCATTTTCGTCACCTTTCGCGCAAAAGGACAATGCTTGGCTGGAGCATTATAGGGTCAGCCAATCCCCACTTGGATAGACAGGGAAACGAGAGCTTTGTACATCGTGTTGCAGTGAAGGAGATGCCAGTGGCCACCGATGTGTTGAAAGTACTGGAATCAGACTTCAACGAGAGGAGCTATGACAGGTATGTGTAGCAGTATGACGTTCGCTTCATACAGCTCCTTAATGATAACATCAAGCAGAAAGGAGATGGACATTTTGAGATCCCCCTCCCTTTCAATGGCAGTGGTCCACCAGTTCTAACAAACAATAAGAAACTGGCTACTATTCGGCTGCAACAGCTAAAGAAGAAGTTAATGGCCAACAAACAGTATTTCGACCATTACACAGCCTTCATGGGAGAAATTATCAGGAAAGGTGATGCCGAGCCAGCCCCTCCATTTTCTGAGGGAGAGACTGTGTGGTATATCCCACATCATGGGGTGTACAACCCCAAGAAACCAGGCAAACTAAGAGTCGTGTTCGATTGCTCAAAGTTCCGTGGGATCTCTCTAAACGACACTCTACTGACAGGCCCTGACCAAATTAACTCTTTGGTAGGAGTTCTTTGTCACTTTAGAAGGGAAGCAGTTGCTGTGATCTGTGACACTGAAAGGATGTTCCACCAGTTCAGTGTCTCACCTGAAGTTCGCAATTACCTAAGGTTCCTCTGGTGGGAGGGTGGACTGTTAGAAACAGAACCACGGGAGTATAGAATGACAGTCCACCTTTTTGGGGCTGTGTCCTCCCCGGGATGTGCCAACTCTTGTCTTAAGTATCTGGCACAGCAACACAAGGTTGACCACTCACAGCTTCAGTATTTGTGGAAAATAACTTCGACGTGGACAATGGGTTAACCAGCATTCCAACAGTCAAAGAACCTAAGGAACTAATTGTCGAAGCAGAGGAACTGTGCAAAAGTGCAGGTCTACGTCTGCACAAGTTCAACTCAAACCAAAAGGAGGTCCTCTCCTGTGTAGCCTCCTCAGAAAGGGCAGTAACCAGTGATCCTCTCAACATTTACCACTGAATGCCAAGTACGTGTCCTTCTGAGGTTGCATCAGGGTTGTCATAAAACGACACCTTCAGCTTCAACATTGACCAACATTTTCAACAAAAGACAACCCCATGACAGGTTCCATGTGTTCGCAGCGAACCGTGTTCAACTGCTAAGAGAGATTACAGACCCAAATCAATGGAACTATGCAGATACAGCACAAAACCCAGCTGATCACGCCTTTAGAGGTCTTCATGCAGCAGACATCTCGTCAGATAGCTGGTTATCAGGGCCCAAGTTTCTATGGGAACAAGAAGTTTTCCCTACGCCTAAGCTTTCAACCGAGCTGCTCGCAGGTGATCCGGAAGTTAAATCAATTCAAGTGCTTGCAACCCAAGTCAGTGACTGGAATGACGTTCTAAGTCGCCTGGGTCGGTTTTCAAACTGGACAACGCTTGTTAAGGTGGTTGCCAGAATCAAAAGACTAGGGTCTAAACTAAAACATAACGGTGAAATTCTAACTGTCAAGGAACGTAGGAGGGCTGCTGAGGTGGTGATTCAGTTCGTCCAGCAGCAAGCCTTCCCCCAAGAGCTAAAGGCACTGCAAAGGAACCTTCATGGGCACATTATTCCGAGTTCAAGTCCTCTTTTCTGCCTCGACCCCATTCTGGATGGGGGACTTCTTCGCGTTGGTGGAAGACTTAAAGGATCAACCCTCAGTCAAAAACTAAAGCACCCCATCATTCTCCCAAAAGACAGCCACATCACCAAGCTGATTTTGTCACACTATCATGCCCAGATCTGCCACCAGGGTCGGACCCAGACCTTAATGGAACTCCGGGCCAATGGATTTTGGGCCATTGGTGCGAGTAAATGAGTCGCCAAGTTAATACATAGATGTGTGAAATGCCGGAAGCTCAGACGACCAGTTGAGGAGCAACAAATGTCTGAACTCCCCAGAGAATGCTGTGAAGTCTCAGCTCCTTTCATGTTCTGCGGAATGGATTGTTTTGGCCCATTTGTCACCAAGCGTGGTCGCAAAGAGTGCAAGAGATATGGACTCATCTTCACATGCCCGTCTTCTCGAGCAGTCCATCTTGAAATGCTTGAAGACATGTCCACTTCATTAACGCTTTAAGGTGTTTTATTAGCCTTAGAGGAGCTGTTTGCCAGCTCCGCTTTGATCGGGGCACACACTTTGTGGGTGCGAAGAATGAGTTCAAAGGAGCCCACAAGCAATGTGATAGAGGCATTGGAAGCCTTTCTGGCAGATAAACAGTGCGAGTTCACTTTCAATGCTCCTTCAGCGAGTCATGCAGGCAGTGTGTGGGAGTGCCAAATTCGGACCATTCGCTCAGTGTTCAGGTAGACTAGATGATGCCCCCTTTAGAATGTTGTTCTACGAAGCTATGACCATCATCAACAGTCGCCCATTAAACGTTGATGGAATCAATGATCCCATGGCACCAGAGCCCCTGACTCCAAACCACCTTGTGGAAAAACAGGAAAGTTTAACAACTGACCAATTTTCACAATATAGCTTTTCAATAAGTTTAACAACTGACCAATTTTCACAATATAGCTTTTCAATACTAGAGTCACATAAGGTTAGTCTTGATGTTAATGTAATAACAAGAGACATGCAAAAAAATGGAGAAAGCCAGCAGAAAAGCATACATTCAAGAACCCTCTGACTGGTCATTACTGTATGATACTCCAGTGGTCTACATATTGCCACAAACCTGTCATATGCCATCACTGTTAAAGAGCAGGTCATAAGGGTTTTCGAAAAATATATTTTTTGCAATTTGTAACGTAGCTATCCTTCAATGTTAAACAGTCTGCAAAGTTGTTAATCAAAAAAAGTGCATGATAAATAAAGATAGTCTCTCAAAAAAAGAAGAGCAGTACGACTAAGGAGAAACGCTATTATTTTTTAATTCTTCTGTGGCCTGATACCTATATACAATCATGACCAACGGTAACACAAGGTTTGCAAGTATCCCCGATGCCCGGAAATATGAAACACTGACACCTGGCCCCCACAAACACTTCCGCTCGTTGTTAGGACCCGAGAAAGACCCGGTTTTCAGCCCCTCAAATGTAAGCATTCGACAACAGTGTTCCCACCCTGCACCCAAATACCCCCAATATACATAATAATTTTATCATAATAATCAATGCAATAAACAATTGCGTTGGTCACATCACGTAAAGAAAAAACAAAAAACTCAAAGAAAAGTCATACACCATAACAAAGCTTCTTACAGCTTCACCGCACCTGAGAAAACGTAATGGATAAGTCGTGCTTGCCCAATGGAGTTTCGCGTGGAAGTAGGCATCAGGTATTATCGCGGCATCGGGATCGATTGAGAAGGTAATATCGATGCAATTTTTGTAACAGTTTATAGAATATCTTGTTTGCCAAGGTAACCCTCGGAAGCAAAAACATAATTATGGTATAAGAACGAACAAGCATTGCTATACAGACAGACCAAATCACAACAGACTTCGGCCAGCTGACCACCGTCAGAGCAAGAGTAGGCTTATGGAAAGGGTAGATGGTAGGAGTTACAGACATGTAATCTCAGAACTGCTGTTCGAACGAATTAGTTTCGAAAACCAATGCAGAAAATGATTCTAATATTATGGATATTTGAGGAAAATTACAGGTTTGATGCCGTAGATGCATTTTTAAAACTGTTGTAGGGTGTCTCCAGCACAATATTAGGACACTGTAAAATATCATATGACCTGCTCTTTAATGTTGGAAAGTCACACAGAAGAGATGAATAAATGAAAAATATCAGTGTACAACCAACACACCCCCGCATAAAAAGCAAATTAAAACTTCAATGATCATGGGTAATAGATCGATACAAGAAGAATTTATGGATAGAATCAGAAAGGAGTTGCCATCTAAGTCCATTTACACAGAGGGACTATCATATAAACTCACATGCATTGGATCATGACCAGCTTATTATGTGAGCTTAAGTAGGTCCGTCCAGATCTAAGGGTTCTAGGGAAGGAGTAAGCCTAAAGGGACACAGTAAACTAAAATTTGGTGGGCCGATGAGTGAGGACCGAAGCCCCTGCCGCACCCAACAGAACAAGTTACGTTTCCAAAAAAGCAAGATATTTTATTCACATGACTTGTCCAAAGGACAAAAGTATAATAGCAAAATAGGCTTCAGGAGGGGGAAAGGCCAAAACAACAAACAAAAGGACCCTCTAACTAGTTAAGGAGTAAAACTGTCTAAACTGACAAAACAAAATTAACAACAGAAATGTACACTAACTCCCTAACGAAGCAAAAACAAGAGAAAAAGATTCACAGAAACAAAATGGCACCCACCTCCCTACGGCTTCCAACACGGAGAAAACACACAGCGCAACAACAATGCCAATTACTTCTTAGGAAGGCTACAATAAGCTGTAACTAGAGTAAGTTTTACACAGTATCAATCTCGGACAACTATGAGAGCAACACAGGGCAGGCAAGAGGTACAGCACTCTGGAAGTCGAGCTTCAGTGTGGTCTTCTTCTTCTTCTTCTTCTTCTTCTTCGTTTTTTTTATTGGCGGCTTGCAATTACCAATTGAGCATTACCGCCATCTACTCTTCAGTGTGGTCGGCATGTTGAAGAGCTTTTGAGCTTGCAGCCTCTGCACAGTAACGAGCGGCAGGTGTGAGTGATCACTTCACTGTCCTCCGCACCTGGTTGAGCAGCAGTAACACATAGAGACAGAGAGAGCACACAGCAGCATGTAACAACCAACAATATATAAATAAACACAGAACGTAACAATAGTAAAAATTACAGTCACATTACAAAAGACAATCAGAGGATAATAAAGTGCAGTTAAAGACAACAAGACATATCTGTTTTCCATTGTTTCATTCAGACCAGAGACTCATTCTTCAACAGTGGCTGCAATAATAGAAATAATAGAAAACAATAGAAAAGTTATTGAAAAAAAAAAGTTGTGTAAATTTGATTTGTCACAGTGTATACGAAATCTGTAGATTAAAAACAACAACAACAAATGTAACATCAAATCCTCCTCTTATATTTTTTTCAAAACCTTACCATGTTCTCTGTCTGAATGCTTCCCGTAGTGTTTCACAAAAGTTTGATTTGGTTTTCAATATATGGACACTGGCCTCGGTAATTGCATTGATAACAAACACTGAAAACCGTTTTAACAAGCTCTGATAAGGTCACTCTCCTCTTCACTTAAAAAAAATCAAATGTATGCCAATCGTTGCCCACATATACTGTATAATGTCATGTGTTATCTCTCCATCATATTGTCCTTAAAATCTGTTGCCAATCATATTTCTGCCAAAATGTTGGGTCCCAAACTGCATTAATGTGTCATATATAGCATGATTATAAACAAAGCTGTTACAATACAGCGCACAAGTTACTGGTAAAAATTAGGGCAGACAGAAGAGAACAAGTGAGACTTGCTATGATAGGACTTATAGCCATGGTGCTTACCACTATAGATAAAACACAAATCAAAATTTATGCATGTAAAAATATGACATACAGCTGCAGCAAAATAACTGTGAACAATATGGATTTATTCCATTTTCTAAGTTATTTGTAAAATTATATCTGACGTTTAACTAAGTTAAAACAATGGACAAACACAATCAGTCAAAAACACCTTACATAACATTGATCCCAGAAAATTGCCATAAAAATGCTAGAATGCCTTCTGTGTGAATGCAAACACATCCTGGGATGGGGACCTAGTAACATTGCCGGGATCAGTCCCGGAATGTGCCCTGTGTGAATAAAAGGCAGGACCAATGCCGTAAGGGGTGTGTCGTAGTGAGAACGTTATTGTGAGACTTTTTTACCAGGTGTTTTTAATGCAGATCAACATTCAACAAAAAATGTCTGCAAACTGGACGTCAGGAACACACACACAGAGAGATTCCAGAAAATTATTGGCAGTGCAAATGAACCAAAATCAAACATTATCGTATCATCGGTTATTTTCTGGAATCTCTGTGTAAAGGGGCTAAACAGAAATGTCACATTTGCATTTCTGATGTGTGTTTGTCGGCAACTGAAACAGTATTTGGGAAACATTCACCTTGCTGGATAACAAAATATAAAATTATGTTGCACTATAGAGATTGGCCTTATTTAACTGAATACTTCTATGAATAATATTTGGATTATTCTTGCAGCTGTATATTTAATATGGACTGGGAAACAAGAGTCTTGCATTAGTATCACTGTCATGCTGAGATTTTATATCATGAGGTAGCCCTTTAGTGATTTTTTAAACATCAAATTGGACTTTTAAATTTCAAACTTCACAAAAAAGTAAATTTGAAAGAACCCCTGAAAACACAGTAATCCCAGTCCATGTGACACTCTGCAAATTTAGGTTCTTTGGATCAGAGCTTCTAAGCAGCAGCAGCAGTGATTCATCAACTTTGCCATTTGGTGTGGGCTCCTTGGTTTGGATCTCCCATCATGTAATACGAAAGAAGTAATGTCACTTTGGGCCCGAGACTTACAAGGGATCATATGATGCGATTTCAATTTTTCCTTTCTCTTTGGAGTATTACAACGCCGTTTGTGAATAGATAAGATCCCTAAAATTGCAAATACTAAAGTCTCAAACCCAAAAATATATTATTTATAAAAGTTAAGACTCGTACACGCCTTACACTGTTTTAAAACCCGATAAGTTCAGATACTCATGGTGTGGACAACGATTTACCTAAAAAATTAATAGCAACTCAAAATGTTTAGTTACATGAATTATAAATAAAAATTAGTCCAAACTAAAAGCTTTAAACTATTTTTTTGCTACTGTTTAAGTTGCGGTTCTTAAAAATGATTGTTATCATACGTAATGTTTTTCCTTACATTTTTTAATGCAGTCAGTGCTTTATTAAATACAAAATCACTAACTAAAAAAAACGACACTTTATGAATATAACAACAACCCACCACAACTAATGGCCCCGTACTAATACAATTGAGATTGTTGGATTCAGCATTTTTTTAAACCCGCATGAATGGTTGTATTTCGGAATGTCAAACACTGGAAGATTCATTCTCAGCACAACTGCAGTGCTTGCATGACTGTAGTGGTTTCGTTGCCATGAAAACAAAATCAGCAGGAAGGGTTTGTGCCAGTGATGTCGGCTCGCCCAATTCTTCCTGGAATAATTTAGCACAGGAGGGTAAAACTTTAAACTACGTCTTCAGGAGACTAAAAAGTGGACGTTTATTTAACTGCCAATAGAAGTGTGGAAACTATAACGTCGAACTCCGGAAGAGTAATCGCCATGCGCCGTGCACTTATAGATTTTTCCTAGGGGTTTTATAAGGGGTTCTTTCAATTAAAAAAATAAAGCCTGTGGTAAACATAACTTGACGATACTTTTATGTTTTGTTGTACAACGTAAATTACACACATCCATACCCAAAATACAAATTTTGAAGCAGTTATGTTCATTTTTGAAAACGTATGTTTTTAGTAAGTAGCTAGGTAAGAAGGTTTAGGCTGTGAGTGTGTGCAGTTTATATTGTAGAACAAAATGTAGAAGTATTGTCAAGTTATGTTTACCACAGGCTTTATTTTATTAATAAATTAAAAAACCCCATAGGAAAATCTCAAAGGAACCCACGGCGAATTACACTTCCTGGTTCTGACGTAATAGTTCCCCCACTCTATTTCAGATCTATTAATGCACTTAATACTTACATTTCATGTCCTGAAGAACATTTCTCCTCACACACGTACACTGGGAGAGCATGTTAACATAATGTAAACAAAAAAAATAAACATGTTAAACCAGCAGGCCAACTTTATTTTATATACAATGAAGACAGTGATGGAGGTAGTTAGTGTTTGTGAATTTGCACTCACCTGAAGATCAAACATTTAGAATGTCATGCAACATCTGTGAAATCTTGCTGGTGTGTGCCACTTTCTCTGATATGGTGAAACTCAGCACAAACCTAGAAAACCACAAACACGCACAAGTGTATAACCAACAATGAATGTAGAAAAGAGAAAGCCGAGTCTGTGTCCTGTTATGTGAGGACACATCACACAACTGGCTCTTCAATTGAATAGAAGTTACCTTAAGTGTTGAGTCTCACTCTTTTGTATTCATCATCCAGCTCAGCCTGCAATTAAAGAAAGTTTGCAAAGGTTACTACAAGTTTGTAGATTGCTTTTGTAAATTTAATATATTGCAAAATTAATGTCTGTGTATTAGCTTTAACCTATTTTTGGATTAATACTCTTAGCAGCTAGTTGTTTAAAAACAGACCAAATAAAAATCACATTTACCAGGGCATTTCCCAAAAGAAGCATTGTATGGCTAAGATGATCGTAGAAACATTTGCCACCAAATGGTCTCAACAATCGACTTAGCTCACGATGCTTTTGAGAAATGCAGCCCTAAACATTGCAGTTAACAGCAGCGACATTCAAAATGTATGTTAGGACTGTGTTTACTGAAAAAATGCCGGCTAACGTTAAAATTAGTGCCCTTCTTTGACGTTAACATTATACTTAAGCAGTGACGCTAAAATAGCATTCGAAAGCACTAGGGAAATGCCGCGCTTTACAGTGCTGTGTAAAAACAGCGTTTCCCAAAAATGAAAACATTCCTTTATCATGATATTCTTACAACACTCAAAAAGCAAATAAGAAATTTTCACAGTTGTTTTGATTTGCTTACAAGTTGTTCCATTAAGTTTGCTCAATTCGCTTGCGATTATCCGCCATGTTGAATGGATTCTTCTGAACATCGGTTAGAGCAACGAGGTGACGTCAATTTACGTCACTCAGTAAACTTAAAAACAATAATTTAAATAGAAGAGTTTACTCAAAACTGTTGAGCCACACAAAAATAAAACGAAATTCCTCGTTCAGAAAATGTAATTGTTATAAGTTGCATTAACGATTTAACAGACTTTAATTGCAGTGTTCTTAATCTTTTTAAGGTAGCGTACTGTTCGTTGTTCTTACAGTTTACCTAAAACGGCTTGTTCTAACACGCTCCCACATATCTACGTCACCATGTGGGAATTTTTGCATAACGCCGCCCAAATGTTCACGTCAAGAAAGAAGGCGCAACTTTTATTCTCGCTTGTAGTATTGTTGTTGCCGCTGCCAGTAGTGACGGCGCTGTGGTGCTTCATAGTGAAGCGCAAACTACTTTGTGTGGTTTTCAAAAGAGGATGATATCTGTTCGTCATTGCATGAAGCGATCCATCTGGTTCTGAGGAGACTACTACAACTTTGTGCTGTGATCGCAGGAGGGCTTTCACCCGTGGACGGAAGCGGAGTCCAGCCGAGAGTCGGTTTCCCACAGTACATCTGGAACCGCTCCTTCGTCGAAATTTGCACTGGGCCGACGCCGTTATCACCAGCCCACCCGCCTCTGCTCACGTAAACCCTCCGCCCGTTCCTCACGTAGCCCATGGCCTTGATCAACTGTAGCCTGCCGCCGTCACTCTAGGCCACAGTGTGTGACGCTGTGTTTCGTTGTGAAAGCGAAAATAATTGTTTGGCCTTCCAAAAATGGACACGACTATAAATCAGTGGTTAAATTATATTTACAACACTGTGCCAGAACAGTTCAAACCAAATATTCAGATATGTGCAGCACATTTTATGGAGAACTGATCCGGGGAGAGTTGACTACAATGCCGGCTGTTCCGACTCAAAGACTGTAAGTAAGTTTTTATATTTAAAGAGTTTTTATATATTATATATTTAAAGCGAGTTTTTTGGGCAGTGTAGAGTAGGGCTTGTTTGTAATTTCTCCAATCACAAACGCAGACATGGTTTTATGTCTACGCGGAGCGATGCAACGCGTAAAAAGACAGAATAAGTCATTATAATCAATAATTATGTCCCCACTGGATGCAACGAATGCCTCGTTTATAATGGAGTTTCATGTTTTTGAATCATAGTCAAGGCTTCCCCCCCCCCCGATCGTCCCCATCCCCCGGCAACAGGGCATCACAATATGGTAAGGGGAGTAACATTTCCGTCACACTCTTGAGGTATTCGGCCAATCACAACACACTGGATAGCTGGCCAATCACAGCACACCTCGCTTTTTTAAAACGATGAGCTTTGTAAAAATCGATGCGTTTCAGAAAGGCGGGGCATAGAGGAGAAACAATAATGTACAGTATGTCCGGGGAAAAATAATGTTTTTTGAACCTCTAACCAACCGCCCTCCCATAACACCACATTTCATACACCAAAATACACAAAATAATTCTTTTTAGCAGCATCATATGACCCCTTTAAGGATGACAGAAACCACCAGTGGAACAGAAAGGGGAAAAGGAGGTTCATACAGGGGAGACTGGTGATGGTTGTACAGTTGTAACATCATTTGTAACAATTTTGGTTTAAACACGTTGGGTACAGGAATTAAATCACCAACTTTTTTAACCACCACCTTCATAATGTGATAGAAGACATTAAACAATTCTATGTAAAAAAAATAATACAAATAAAAAAAAAAAATGGATGATATACAGTATGATAAAAATTATTCTCTTAGTTGCTCCTCTTACTTTGTCCGGTGTTAGTCGTGTTTAGTTGCTGTGTTTAGTCACGCCATTGCAGTCTCCTGTGACTATCTGTTTCTCAGTTTGTGGATTAAAGATTACTTTCCTTGGACTCTTGCCTCTTGTGCCTTTTGTGAGTGAGCTCTATATAGAAGTACCCTGACACAAAGATTGCACAAAACGGCAAAGTGTATAAGCCAAAAAACATTTATGTGTGTCTGCACACACTGTCTGTAATGTTTTTTTTATATATATATTTGTTCAGATACAGTTTAAATAATGCATCTGTTTTAGTGTACTCAATCCCTAAAGGACTTTGTATCAGACTTTTGTGGGCTATATTGTTCTGAAGGACTTTTTTGTGTTTAAATGAATAAGCCTATTCTTTACATCAAGAAAATATATTTCCATATATGTATGATCAATATATAAAGTCAGTATTCATAGTTAATAGTTCGTAGTAAGAATTGGTCCCCAAACTAAAGTGTGACCATACAAATATTACTGGCAGAAGAATTGTCTGTGATTTTAATATAGCTATTTTCTCTGTGTCTATTAACATATTAATGTTAGCACCATTTTATAAAAAGCAATAGGTAAGTCAAAGCTGTACAGATTTTATTGTGGTTTAGTCATTCCATTTCACCTCATACCTAAGACTGAACACACCTCAATCAAAGTAAAACTCGTACACACAACCTCTTGTGGTTTATTACCTTATATGTAACAACAACAGTTTGACAATTAACAACAACAGTCAAATAAATATTTTTAAAAGCTCAACAAATCTTGCCTTAGAATGTTAAAGGCCACAGACAAGGACAGAATAATATTTTGACTGAGTATTCACTCAGCTATTCCCACTTGTTTCTTGAAAAACAATCTAATAAGCTGTTGCCGTACTGTTGACAGATTTAGTCCATAAATAAGGGGGTTTAAAATGGGTGTTATGAGTAGGAATTCCAAAGCCATGAAATTGCGCACACCTTGTGGCACATTCTTTGAGCCATAACGACTGTACAGTACATCAAAAAACAATGCAATAGCCACAATGAACAATGAGAGCAGATGTGGCACACATGTTTGCATGAATTTGTGCCTGACCTCTATTGACTTTATGCACATTCTAATCAATTGAATATATGAGCAATATATCAATACTGCATGTCCAAAGTATCCCATAATAACAATGTACCCAAACACGTTATTTACTGTTGTAGAAAAACACGAAAGTTTTGCAACTGCCCAAATCTCACAATACAACTTTTCAATAGTAGAGCCACATAAAGTGAGTCTAGCTGTTAATACAATTAGAACAGACATGCAAAAAATTGGAGTCAGCCAGCAGAAAAGGATCCATTCAAGAACTCTCTGATTGGTCATTATTGAATGATACTCCAGTGGTCTACATATTGCCACATACCTGTCATATGCCATAACTGTTAATGTTGAAAGGTCACATAAAACAGATGAATAAATAACAAATATCTGAATCATACATCCAACATAAGAAATCACATGATCTTCAGCTAATAAATCATACATAAATTTAGGGTAGAATCCAGCAGTGCCATAAAGTGCGTTTATACACAAATTACATATAAAAACATACATTGGCTCATGAAGTGTGTTTTGTGATATTATAGTGAAAATTACAATTAGATTACACAACACCATTAGGGGATAAAACAGTGCTGTTAAAGAAAAAAACACATATCTGTTTTCCATTGTTTCATTCAGACCAGAGAGTGTAAATACTAAGACACTGGACTCATTCTCCAGCGGTGGCTGCATCTGGAATGATATGCAGTTATTATGCTATTATGTTATTATTATTATTACTACTATTATTGCATTATTGGAAGACTTATGCATGAAAATTGCATTAGTGTTAACTGTCATGAATTATGTAGGTGAGAAAACCAAACAAACAAATAAACTATAATGTAATCCTTAGCTGCACAATGGAAATATCCTCTAACATCAGTATTTATTTATTTATTTTTTTTTGCAAAACGGTTGAAATCTTACCATGTTCTCCGATTGCATGTTTCCCATTGTGCTTTGTAAAGGTTTGATTTGGTTTGCTATATATGGATACCGGTCTCATGGTAATTGCCTTGATCACAATTTTTGAAAACACTTTTAACAAGCTCTCCAAAGGCTACTTTTCTCTGAAGTTAAAAGGATTGCATGTCTATGACAATCTATGACCACAGGTAGAATTGTATGCAGTATTTGTCCATTTAAAGTTTCCAGCCATATTCCTGCTAATATGTCAGGCCCCACATTTACCCATTGATATACAATATGAATCCTATATCATTACAAAATGATGTACAATGTTATTATTATTACTTTTGAAGTCTTAGCAAGCACTTCCCTACCAAAGTGTCTACAGTGCACAAATCAACTTACTAGCAAATGCACGGCCACGGGGAGTCAGCAACTAACCTGTTGTGCTAAGACAGGCCTTAATAGTCATTTGCCTTTCAACTATTGATAAAACTAAACTGCAGCAAAAGAAAATGACACGCAAATAACATGGCATACAGTTGCAGCAAAACTTAAGTAAGCATTTTGGATTTTCCTAAGTTTGTGCATAAAATGGTCATAGAATTGACACTTAACTAGGTAACAACAATGGACAAACAGTCTGCATAATGGGATAGTCCACCCTAGGGCTGCCTAGAAGAGGCTTAGTTGGCTACCATTTTATTGGTTGGGACAGATCGTTAACGGCATTTAAACATGTAAGTATTAGCAACTTTATACAGCCATTCACTCTAAAGTCACCCTAGATAAATGTGCGTTATTAGGTGCATAACCAAGTGTTTGTGTGGAAACTATCAGCACGCTTATTGCATGACATGGAGGCGCATTGGTATTTTTTTCCCGATTACAGTGGAAACAAATTACAAAATTTTGCTCATACAGATAGGAGTAATAAATCATTCGAAGCAGTCAAGGGTCTATTTTTGTTTATATACACTCACAAAATCAACAAGACGTTGCACTTTTGTAAAATAAAGAAAACAAAGAGGGCACACTTTCTGCTGTCTTCGTGTACTTGAGCATGGCACAAAACTCAACCATGGTGAAACTCAGCATATAGGCTAACTGCCTCAAAAACATAAGAAATATATTTACAGAAAACTTGAAATGTCTACTTTAAAATAAACCAATTCATACTCTCTGATTATGTAATCTGTATGAAAGGCGCATTTCTCTCAAGGCGTGTCCACTGTACTGCAGAGATGGCGAGTCATCATTCACTTCATCTTTGCAGCAAACACACTGGCTGAGAAAGCACTAGTTTATTAATGAATAATTATAATATCTCCTTGCTATTTTTCCCAACACATAGTCATTACTTTTGCTGGTGCTTTGTGTCAAGCTTTATGCATGTGCTTGAGCACATTTTGGTTTAGTTCATCACCACCATATAGTTATTTCATTAAATTAATATAAACGTGCGACTATTAGTTGACTTGAAAAATATTTAGGCAGGGGCCGCCCTAATCCACCCAAAAATTAAAATTATGTCATCATTTACTCATTCTAATGTCATTACACACCTGTGTGAGTTTGTATTTTCACAAAACAAAAAGATATTTTAGAGAATGTTAGATTATTTTCTCTATCTCTCTGTATACATTTCTTTGTCGTAATAACACAAGAAATCAGTATTATTCCCTAGAGTAGATTATTCAAATTGCTCACTAGGAAAATGAGGTACAGCTGCCGAACTTGAGTCATCATCGATGTCATGGCCTTTAGTCATGCAGAGCCAGATTCTGGTTCAGTGTCAGAAGTGAAAATTTGTTTATTAAAATGTATTTTACTAAAAAAAAATAGGCTTTATGTATCGCTTTGTACTTTTGTACTTTATGGTTTGTGCCAAACCTGTCCTGGAGGCCCCCCTGCCCTGCACCTTTTGTATGTCTCCCTTATCTAACAGACCTGATTCCACTCATTAGCTTGTTAGTAGAGACTGCAATAACTAAATTGGGTGTGTCTGATTAGGGAGACATACAAAATGTGCAGGGCAGGGGGTCCTCCAGGACAGGTTTTGGGAACCACTGGTCTAGAGAGTGAGGGCTAGCACTGAGACTGAGTGAGACAGCTGTGAGACAGCTAGCACTGTCTATCTGTGAGCATCGTTCTAAGCTCAGAGCTGCAGAAAGAGTATGGCGCAAATCACAAAATCCTACTGACCTTATATGTATATCGATCACTCCTCTCTTCATTCTCTGCTAATGTCTCCACTGCTAAAAGGACATACTATCATAACAAAATTAAGAATTCGCCTAACTCTCGCATGCTCTTTAAAACATTTTCCTCCCTCCTTTGTCCTCCTCCTCCCCCTCCTTCATCAACTCTAACAGCTGACGACTTTGCCACATTCTTCATTAATAAAATTACAAACCTCAGTGCACAATTTGCCACACCACAAACTGTCAAACACATCTTACCAGCAAACATACACTCGTTTTCATCCTTCTCTCCACTCTCTGAGGCAGAAGTCTCTAAACTCATCCTTTCCAATCATCCTATACTACTTGTCCGCTTGATCCTATTCAATCTCATCTCCTTCAAGCCATTTCTCATGCAGTTGTACCTGCACTCACTCACATCGTTAACACATCCCTTCACACTGGTGTTTTTCCCTCAACATTTAAACAGGCTCGTATAACCCCACTTCTTAAGAAACCCACTCTTAACCCAACTCTTTTAGAGAACTACAGACCGGTTTCCCTTCTACCTTTCATTGCAAAAAATGCTTGAACGACTTGTGTTCAACCAACTCTCAGCCTTTCTCACACAGAACAACCTCCTGGACAGCAACCAATCTGGCTTCAGAAGTGGACATGCGACCGAGACTGCCTTGCTTTCAGTTGTTGAAGCCATAAGACTGGCAAGAGTGGCTTCCAAATATTCTATACTTATCTTGCTGGATCTGTCTGCTGCTTTTGATATGGTGAACCACCAGATTCTTCTGTCAACCCTATTGGAAAATGGCATCTCAGGAACCGCACGCCAGTGGTTTGAGTCTTACCTCTCAGATAGGTCCTTCAAGGTATCTTGGAGAGGTGAGGTGTCCAAGTCGCAACATCTAGCTACTGGGGTGCCTCAGGGCTCAGTTCTTGGACCACTTCTCTTCTCTGTCTACATGGCATCACTAGGTTCTGTCATTCAGAAACATGGCTTTTCATATCAATGCTATGCTGATGACACTCAACTCTACCTCTCATTCCATACTGATGATCCGAAGATAGCTGCTCGCATCTCAGCTTGTATAAAAGACATTTCTTGTTGGATGACGGACCATCACCTTCAACTCAACCTGGCTAAGACAGAACTGCTTGTGGTTTCAACAAACCCATCACTTTATCAAAATTTCACCATCCAGTTAGGCTCATCAACCATAACTCCTTCAAAAACAGCTAGAAACCTTGGAGTTGTGATTGATGATCAGCTGAATTTCTCAGACACTACATTGCTAAAACTGCCCGGTCCTGCAGATTTTCTTTATACAACATTAGGAAGATCCGGTCCCTTCTTTCAGAACAGGCAACACAACTCCTTGTTCAAGCTCCTGTCCTATACAGGCTGGACTATTGCAATGCTCTCTTGCAGGTATTTCAGCCACTTCTATCAAACCTCTACAATTAATCTAAAATACCACTGCAAGATTAATCTTTAATGAGCCGAAAAGAACGCAGGTCACACCTCTGTTCATCAATTTGCACTGAATACCAGTAGCTGCTCGCATTAAATTCAAGGCATTAAAGTTTGCCTACAAAACCACCACGGGCTCGCCACCCATTTACCTAAATTCAGTACTTCAGAGTTATGTGCCCTCTAGAAACTTGCGTTCTCTGCAAGTGAACGTCGGTTTATTGTGCCATCCCAAAGAAGCACAAATCACTTTCACTGACTTTTTAATTAACTGTTCCCTCCTGGTGGAATGACCTGTCCAAATCTATCTGAGCAGCTGAGTCCTTAACCATTTTCAAGAAACGACTACAAACACATCTGTTCCACCTTTATTTGAACCCTAGCACTTTCTATTCTATTTTAATTATACTTTATCTATATTTATCTTCTTTTTATAAAAAAAAACACTAGCTTTCTATTTTTCTATTCCAATATACTTGGTTTTTTTTTGTGTGTGTGTGTGTGTTTGTGTATAATATATATATATATATACACCTTGCTACGTGTACTGCGTTAGGCTAACCGAGACTTGTCATTTGTACTTATATATGGTTGCTCTTTTGTTAGTTTTTTGACAGCTTTTATTGTCATCATTTGTAAGTAGCTTTGGATAAAAACATCTGCCAAATGAATAAATGTAAATGTTCTGTAGCGAATCAGCTCATGGGAAATTTGAATAATTAACCATAACTAGTTATATTAACTATTCATATTTTAGATCCGCTGTAGATATTTAGCTGACCTCTTAGGGTCAACTGTCTTGTATTCTAAGAACGTTAGTTTCCTGTTAAGGGAAATAACTTTCTTACTGTACCATTCTACAAAAGCTTGTAACGTAAATCTGCATGATTAAGTGACTCCCGTTATAAGCAAACAATGAACCACGTCAAGTGGTGATAAAGGAAGGTTACACTACATAAACACTTAAACTAGTCTAACATACTACATAAACTCTTAAACTAGTCTAACATACTACATAAGCACTTAAATTGGTCTAACATACACACACACACACATACAGTTGTTATAGGAAAGGTTTAAAGTTTAACTCAGTACAGAAAGAAGCATAAGGAATGAATTTTATGGAACCATTTGCACATTCAGCAGATCTACACCTGAGGGATACGTCCGATTCTTAGTTCAAACACACCTTTGTAAAAAGGTTCAAATGATACTTAATGTATCAATTAAGAAGACTAAGTTTGATACTTGCAAGTCCCGTCTGTCTGAAAGAGATTCCTGATGCAATCTTAAGGCTCAAGATCTTGCTGAATTTGGTTGATGAGAAAGAACCAGTTTGTGTCAGAGTAACTTGAAAAATGGAAAGGACAAGGCCGAAGCCTGGCACGAGCTTAGCGTTTTCGGGAGCGTTTTTCTCACCACCTCTCAGAATTAAAACAAACCACCGACTGGGAGGGTCCTGGAGCAGGGCCTTTAAGGTCGGAAAAGAACCCCGCCTTTCAAGATGGGCTTGTCCAAAGAGCAAAATGGAATTTCCGAGCGGGAGGTGGCAATTGCTGGAGGGTTTACGGCCCCTTTGTTCTCTAAGCATGGTAATCTGCAAATGGACTTAAATCGAAATTATAAACGATTCTCAGGGCCCTAATATATAATGCCTATGTACCAATATATAATATACAAGCTTTTTTTTCGATCATAAGAAGGCGAATTCATAGATACTAGACAAGGTAGGATTACAAATAGTGAAAGGATGACAGGAGTGTGTTTCGATTATAAACCTGCATCACAGTATACAATTTCAAAGACAAAAATACACAATGACAATAATATACCCAATGACCTGAAGGCTCATGTGTGTTCATTCAAAGAAAGGTGTTCCTATTAATTAATTAGCAAAGAAAAGTCCTTTCCTTGTGGATTTTCCTTATGGGCAATGAAGTGATTTTCTTCACCTAAATTTCAGGAGGTCGTAAATGTATCGGGTGTCCGCATTGCTATAGAACCAGGGGCCTGTTCAGCTTCCTGGAGTGTTACAGAGTATTTGTTAAATCTAGCTAACAAAATATGTATTGTGTGTTTGAGTGGCCCAGACGCTACATGTAAATATCTATCTGTTCAGTAAATTGGTCTTTCTTTTTTTAATTATTATTATTTATTTATATTTAGACAACTCAGTACTTTATACAACACTGATGGTCTCATCCAGAATTTCTCAAAATGTGAATATGCATTGGAATACACTCTGTGTCTGGGCTAAATGCCGAGCTAAACCCCTCTCCCCGGACCGGGGGAAGTACCCCGGGTTCGGGAGGAATTACAGAGCTCGGAGCCCTCTCCCCGGACAGCACGCCAAATACGCATAAACTGTTATTTAAGTGATGAACTCTTATGATTTTTAAAACACGAAGTGTAGACATTGTGAAAGATTCATTGTGCATATGTTTATTGTGTTATAACAGAGATTTGTGAGTTTGCGATGAACTGAGATTATTTAGCGATATAAATGCAGCGCTCTTTGTGGCATTCTGCCATGCAAACCATGCACGCAGCAGCCGAGCGTGCTTCAGTAAAATACAGTGTTATGTGAATGTTGCTGCTTTCATAACATATATATCGGAGAGTGATCTGGATTAATAAATTCTGTGTATTCTTCTCAGAGTTGCACTTGTTAAATAGAAGGGTTATGGAAGAGAAACAATAATATATGGGTTGTACTGTCATTATAGGGATGTAAGGGTGGAGCTCCCTACAGAGGGTTAAGGTCCGGTAGGAATTCCAGATATGATGATAAAGGGACCAACCGTATTAGATAATGGTATAAAATGCTGTACCATCATGTCTCATTCCAAACCCACTGCCACTTATACCATGATGGAAATAAGTGCAGTTAGAATAGCCAAATATGTGGGAGAACGTTGCTATTATGTGACTAAATTGTATTGCAAAAGGTAGCACTTTATAAAGCTCTAAAAACCTTAGGCTTCTGACTGATGTTTTAGTGAATGTATTGAGACGAAAGTGTCACGGTACATAACTTATAACTTAAATGGTTTAATTACAGTTCAGTGATGACAACTCTCGGAGATAAACAATATTTATTAGAATATGAATGTACATATTATTGTCACGGAATGCCAGGAGAAAACAAGGTAAGATCCAAGTGCAGTTTATTAAAGTATAAATAAACAGAACAGAACAAAAACGTTGCAAAAGGTAATCCAAAACACAGAGAACAAGAAAACACGATGAACATGAGACAACTATGAACTCAGAAAACAATACAAAATAGCAGCAACGACAGACAGAGTGAGCATGGTATATACGTATAGATGGGATGATGAGTAAATTACTAACTGGTGATCATGATCAGAAATGATTAACAGGTGATCATGATCAGAACAGAAATTACAGGCAAGGGACTATGGGAAATGGAGTTTAACACATAAAAAAATAGAAACAGGAGAGCGCCCTCAAGTGGCCAGTCCAGGGCACCACAACCAGACACTGTGACACTACAGAGTGGATACCAGACGCTCCACCAGAAAACATAAAAGTTCAGGAGGGAGGTGGAACTGAGGCGGACCAGGGGGAGGGATGGCGGGCCAGGACCATGCAAAGGAAGGGGGTCAGGGGACAGAGGTAGATCAGGGTATGAGAGCGGAACCGGCAGGGTGGAAAGCCAAGGTGGGCCGGCAGGACGAACCAGCAGGGCCCCAACCATACAGGAACCCCAGCAGATAGCCAGGACGGAGCCGGAGGAGTGAGCCAGTGAGGCTCCTGCCAAAACAGAACCCAGGCGGGCAACCAGAGCGAAGCCAGAATCCTGTCAGGCAACACTGGTAGGACAGAAAACCCTCTCCGCAAACAAGAGCAGAGAGAGTTTAGTAACAGCCTCAACTGCTGCAACAGGACAAGTCGATTGCTCCGCAACGGTCCCTGTGAGCTCCCGGACTGGAGTGACTTCCTTAATGAGCTCTGAGAGCTCCTGAACTGGAGCGGGCTCTGTGAGCTCCCGGACTGGAGCAGGCTCTGTGAGCTCCCGGACTGGAGAGGGCTCAGGAGTGGACTCTGTGAGCTCCCGGACTTGAGCAGACTCTGTGAGATCCCGGACTGGAGCGGGCTCTGGAGTGGACTCTGTGAGCTCCCGGACTGGAGCGGGCTCGGGAGTGGACTCTGTGAGCTCCTGGACTGGAGAGGGCTCTGAAGTGGGCTTTACTGTCATCCGTCTCACCCTCCGCTGCTTAGTGGGAGTCTGAAGGATAGAGGGGTTGGGAAAATCCCTGCGAAAGGGTTCTGATTGGCCTGGTATTGCCCACTGACTTCGAACCTGGAGATACTTGACGAAGCCCCAGAAGTCTAGGATCTCGAGTCCTTCCACTTCCCACTGGGGCAAAGGATTATCCAGACAGACATTAAGGAGGTCCTTAAATGCAGCCTCATTATAATTCAGCCCCACCGCCAATGTCCAAAAGGTCTGGGCAAAACCACCAACCTCCATTCCTTGCTGCCTCAGAGCCAACAAGAGTTACGTGCTCCAACTTTAGGTAGAGCGAGCTATTCGCTCCTTCCCTGTGGCAGGAGGGACAATCCGAATGTCCATAGTTCAAAAAAGGGAAAAGTAAAAACAAACTGCTGGATCTTGTAGTGGCTGCAGTATTCTGTCACGGAATGCCAGGAGAAAACAAGGTAAGATCCAAGTGCAGTTTATTAAAAGTAACAAATGAACCAAACAGAACAAAAACGTGGCAAAAGGTAATTCAAAACACAGGGAACAGATAACACTGTGTAACCTTAGACAACATCAAACATCAGATATACAATAACAAATACAATACTACAGCAATGACAGACAGAGTGAGCATGGTATATATAGATGGGATGATGAGTAAATGACTAACTGGTGATCATGATCAGAAATGATTAACCGGTGATCATGATCAGAACAGAATTGACAGGCAAGGGACTATGGGAAATGGAGTTCAAAACATATAACACTGAAACAGGAGGAGTCCAGGGCACCACAACCAGACACTGTGACAAATATTAATTTTGTGTTTGGCGGAGTAGATCTGCTACGCTGCTGCTGCTGCTGCTGCGACTGCAGGCAGAACACACTGCTCTGTTAAACCACAATAAACAGAGAGAAGGAAACTTAGCTGCTACCTGGCAGCATAAGACTCCCCCAATACATGGAATTAGCTGTTTGATGAAATACCCCGTAGCAGATCTAGACAGGTGGTGCGTAGGGGAGGAGGAGGGAAAGCGAGCATGCAGTCTAATGGTACCTGGTCAGACTGGAATATATAGGAGAGTCTAGATTGAAATGAAAAGTGATTGGTTGGTGTACCGGCTGCGTGGCGACCAATCAGCGGCACGTTAGAGTTTCATGACTGAACTAGGCATTTCAGTCATGACAACTCTCGGAGATAATCAAAATATTTATTGGAATATGAGAACACACTGCTCTGCTAAACCACAATAAACAGAGAGAAGGAACTTAGCTGCTAACTGGCAGCATAAGACTCCCCCAACATAGATTGCGGATCTGCCGTCAAAACGTGTATGGTTTCTTTGCTGCTCCGTAGAGCTATGGAACCCGAGTGTACTGGCTATGTGTGCCTCAGCTACCATGCCGACCGGCTTATCCTAGTGGGCTAAAGAAAAATGTGTGCCTTGGCTACCTTGCCGACCGGCTTACTCTAATGACCAGAATTATGTGTGCCGGGCTACCATGCCGTATGGCTTAATCTAGTGACCTACTAGAATGTGTGCCTTGGCTGCCGTGCCGACCGGCTTACTCTAAAAGACTTGAAATATGTGAGCCTTGGCTACCCTGCCGACCGGCTTAAACCTAGAACAGACGTAAAGCACAAACAGACCACGAGTTTCGTCGCAATCGTTAATATGAAACCACTATATTTGTTGATACTGACAATACAGTCGATACCAATGAAATACCCTCATCAGTCGAACACAACACCTGAAATAGAATAAGATAAGAGATTCAAGAGCTCATCAGTTTTTGGGCATTTAGAATGTATTTTGCGTTAGGTCTAATATATCGTTCGTAGGCTGATGAGGTCCACCATCCCAATTCCTTCAGAGTAGCAGAAGGCACTTTCTGAGCTGCAGTAGTAGCTGCTCCGATCCTGAAGGAGTGAGGCGTGTAGACTTCAGGGTTTAGACCGCAGAGTTGGCAAAGCAGTTTAAGCTTTTGACAAACCAGCATCTCGTCATAGGATGGCCGTCAGCGGTGAGGAATAGGGGATCGTCAGGAGTGGCATTGCAGCAGGATTTCAGGTAACGAAACATGGATGAAAAAGGGCAGAAAACAGAATTAATACTCAATATAATGATTGAAGTTCCTTTATAACATTGGTCAGTCTTAGAATGCTTAAGGTTTAAAGTAAAATATGTATAGTCCACAGTGATATCAGATATAGTGAGATCGCTGGCTGGATTAAACGAAAGTGTATTACAAGTAAATTCCCCGCATCTCAGAAATCTATAGAAGGCAGTGAGGAAGGCAGTTTCTAAAAGCAGATCAGTATGAAAGCCAAAAACCCCAAGTCTTAGACAATGTAATAGCTTATGTAAAAGAGGCGGAGTGAGAGGAAGGCATTTATCTTTAGAATCTGGTGAGGTTTTGAGAATACCTTGAAGAAGCAGACGAATGGAGGGATGGTTTAAAAGACTGGGCGTATTTGGGTCTCTACAACGTAGGTGAAATTGAATACCTGCTAGTGAAGCTTTAATTGATAAAGGATGGAGCTTGCGAGATTCAAAACAGTGTACTATGTATGCGCAGACAACATCTATATTTATTGGACAAAGAGAAATGGTATAAGCAGCACAGAAAATAGTGAAGTAAGACCAAGCTGAATCATAGGCTTTTAGGGTAGATTTAGCCATTCCCAACCTTATATATTTAGAAGCCGAATCCATATAGGAGAAAAGTTTATTTAATGTAGAACCGCGAGATGAAAAGAAGGGCAGGCCAGGCTGGATGGATGCACATCGGGGCAAAGTGCACGGAATTCCTGAAATTTAAAATGGGAAAGAGTGTCAGCTTTATCATTAAGAAGGCCTGGAACATATACAGCTTTAATCATGAAATTATTCATAACACTAGACCAGGTTATGTGTCTGATAAACCTGTTAATGAATGGTACGTCAGAGCGGCCTTTATTGATAAAATTGACAGCGGCTTCGTTACCACAAAGCAAGATGATTTTCTTTCTTGGCCATTGATCCCCCCAAAGCAAGCAGGCTAACACAATTGGATACAATTCAAACAGGGCAGTTGATTTAATTTCATCCGGCAGATTTAATATTTCTGCGGGCCAGGAGTCAGCAAACCATGAATTACCGAAAATTCCGCCAAATCCGACGGAAGGAGCGGCGTCAGTAGATATTTTGAGGGAGAGAGAGGTTTCAAATGAATCGTTATAAAAGAAAGAAATGCCGTTCCAGTCATTTGGAAGAATAGACCAGAAATGCAAATCAGAGAGACAGCCTTGATCTAATGATATAGTATCATGAAGATTACGTACAGATTTAGATAGATCTAGGAGTCTTGAAATGAAAGCGCGGCCCTGCGGAATAATTCGCATGGCGTAATTTAAGTGTCCTAAGAGAGACAACAGGTCTCGCTTAGAGATGGAAGAAGAGCGAAATGAGGATATGATTTGTCTAATGCGATCCAGTTTTTGAGACGGGAGAGACGCTTGCATGGATTTACTGTCTAAAATTATGCCTAGGAATTCGAGGGAGGTAGAAGGGCAGAATGTTCTTTCCTCAGAGAGAGGAACATTTAAACTGGAAAAAAGTTATTTAAGTTTAGAAATGCACCGTTCGGGAGGAGAATTGGGAAAGTCAATCACTAAATGGATTAGTAAATGGAGAACAAATGGGAGTTTATAGACATTAACGAGGATCCAGCAAAGCGCTTCGGATAGTCAATCGAAAATCTTAGGGCTGCTACGGCAGCCGAAAGTGAGACAAAAAATGTTTTGATCTCCATTTAATCCCAAAAAAAGGCCATTGGGAGGGATGCAGAAGCATGATTTTAAAGGCATCGGTAATATCTGCTTTCGCGAGCCACGAACCTCTACCCGCGGATTTGATTAATTAAATGCCGTGATCTACAGAAGCGTACGCGAGGGAAGATATGTCTTCAGGGATTCATCTATTAATGCTAGGAATAGGGCTGTTATGCAGAGAAGAAAGATCGATAATTCATATTTTTTTACCTGAATGTTTACGAGTAGAGATACCTATCGGGTTTATACGAATTAAAAGAAAAGGAGAATTACGAAAAGGGCCGATGAGATATCCTTTTTGTCTAATTCTTTTTTTATCAACGTGTCTACGACTTCGGGCTCTTTGAGGGCTGACTGAAGATTTGTAGAAATAAAAGTAGAGGAGGGAATAGCTGTAAGTCCTGCCATAAAGCCTTGAATTAGACCAGTAATGAGAAAATTAACAAAACAACGGTAAGGATGATTAGACAAAATATCAGACAATACTGGAACATTGATTGGAGTTGATGGATGTTTATTCATCTTTTGGTAGAGTTGGGAGGAGCTTTGGACCTGCGGGGACAAACGGCTCTAGGATGACTATCGCCACAAATGGCACAACAATGTAAAAATTTACAGTTAACGTAAGGACATACAGATTCGTTGAAATTTATACACGTGTGAGGTGAATTATCTTGATGTTTCACGTGGCTCCGAGCAGGGAATTTTGACCCGGGAACAGGTTTTTTGGACTTGACTGGAAACCCCTGAGACGCCTGGTAAGCTGTGCGGGGGCATATGCTGGCATAATGTGAAAAAGATCCACAAACGGAGCAAGAAATAGCTTTATGTCCTGTAAAGTGTCTGGTCTGTTGTGGATCTTGAACTGATCAGCAGTCTAATTTTAGGTTGAAACGCTGAAGGTATAGAGCTGCCTTAACTGGAAAACGCTTATGGTATTTGTAAAATAGGGAGCCTTCGTAATTAAGTGCCAGGTCTGATATGATCACTGAATAGGTATCAAGTTCAATCCTCCGCTTAGAACAAACCTTGCATAGAGTGTCTCTGTACATGCCGAAAGCCACATTAAACTCCGCTAGAGACTTGGGTCACATTCTTTGAGAACGACCGAGACATCGCCACAGTCTACCACGCGTTTATCTAAGACCCCTGAAGAACACAGTAACATTTTTACTAGGTTGATGTCGTTACCTGCGATTATTTGGTTCCTCAAACTTTGAGGAATACCTGCTGCCGGCGGGATGAAATTAGCTCCCGAAGATGTAGCAGGTACAGCTGAGGCAAGGGTGTGACGTGGCAGGAAGTCCTGGGAGAAACTAGCTGAGGTGTCTTGGAGAATAGGTGTGGCTGAGGCTTGAATATTGGAAGTGCGATTAGGCTTCTCAAGCATTGAAACCCGATTATCCAGTTTATTTATGGATTCTTTGATTTCAATAAGAGCAGAAAGCACGGGATCTGGAGAGACCGTGGAACAATCTTCATGGTTGATGCGGGGTCTTTTAGTTGGAGAAGAGGATGCTGGAGCGAGGTGTTTCCTTCTACTTTTAGCTTTCGTCGGGGCTGAGGATGGGGATGGGGGAGGAGATGAAGCGATGGGGGAGGAGATGAAGCTCTGTCACAGGAAGAGAGGAGGAAGGTAAATAGTTCATCGTGAGATGAACCCTTCGGAGGAGAGATGTTGTGCTCAAACAAATATTCCAGAATCCTTGGAACAGGCCATTTGGAGATATTAAATTGACGCTGAGCCAGTCTAGTGCTCTGCCGGGCTGGTGCTCTGAAATGTTCTCCGTCAGGAGGATTGCCGGGAGCTTCTGTTTCATCCAGGGACAGAAGATCTTCGAGGTCAAGGTGAGACATGTCTCTCGAGATATAGCAGTTCAGGAACAGGGACAACGTAACTATGACTGCTAGGAACATAGCCTGCAATTTAACAAGCACGCAGTCTTCGATTCAAAGCGAATGCGCAGTCTAACGCTACCTGGTCAGACTGGAAAATATAGGAGAGTCTAGATTGAAAGGAAAAGCTGATTGGTTGGTGTACCGGCTGCGTGGCGACCAATCAGTGGCACGTTAGAGTTTCATGACTGAACTAGGCATTATTTCATTATGGTTACACTTGAATTGGTTACAAAATAGATGAAGGATGGTAAAAAATGAACAGTTAATTGTATCCAGCATGTATGTAAAATGTTACCAGAAAGAGAGAGGGAGAGAGAGCAGAACCCCAAATAAGAGCCCCAGTAAAGAAAGAGAGATAGCCAAGAAAAGAGACAGCAAAAAGAGACAGAGCAACAGTTACAATCTTCTTTTATCCCTTCCTTGACCATGTGACTAAAAACCAAATATGAGACATTCAAACTGACCAATCAGCAAATTACAGCTTTTCCCACTGCAAAATGTGTGACAATTAGCAGACCCCCGATGTATACACATCTTGGCCTACAGGCCTTGATCACAATCAGCACTTCTGTGCCTTCAGGAATTCCAAATGGCCCTTTTGCTACTTAAGATAGGTTTGGGACAGGACAACATAAGTCTTTGATACTTTTCAACACTGCAGGATAACAAAAACAATATTAATAATAATTGTTTTTGTTAAATTGTTTTTGATGTGGAATGAAACATCAAAACTAAAAACAGGGTTGAGTCTACTTAAAATTGCAGGTACAAAACAATGCAAAGATTTTTTACTCTGTTTAATGTGGTCACTGAAAAGGGGTTGGAAATGAAAGCTTCAGCGTAAGTTCTGTCAGAACTCAAATGATATGCACTTCGGGCTGCACTTCGAGCCCTCCCTGTCTATTTGCGCGAAGATGACTCTGTGCTTTTCAAGATGTTGAATGTAGGTTCTATACATATCATTTGAATTGTAATATTATTTATCTGCTTATGCTCATGGAGTTCTCTCATGCTTTTCAGACTGAAGATGTGGATGAGCCAGGCATTGCAGATTCAGCCGTGACTCATGTCAGCATGGTGAATGGAGACTCGAGTTCTGCTGTTCAGTTTGACCCTGCTGAGATCGCTATTGTACTGGAAGGTGGCATTGTTCTGAGGGACATTTCCAGGATGGCTGATGCTTTTCTTTTGATGTTTAGTTTGATATATGCATTACATCTTGCCTATCCAAAAGAGCTGACCCACACCTTCAAGTTCATCCAAAAAGTCTTACTGGGCTTGGAAGACTCAAAGCCACTTGGACCCAGATTGCTGAGTCTATAAAATGATCTACTGATTAAGGAGTAAGGAGTAAGAGGAATGGATGTACGGGCTCAGTACAATTTATTTTCTGTTCTTTTCAGTTGTTGTGACTAATGTTGTTACACTATTTAAACACTGAGCTCAAGATTTGAAATTTCCCAGTGAAGTACAGATGTTTATGTTAATTTTATTATTCATTAGTATTGCATTACTGAAAACCACTAGCACCCAGATTGCTGTCTAAAAAACTGTTCTTCTAGATCTTATTTTATTTTATTTGTTTATTTAATTTAATCTAATATTGTCACAGTCTATTGTAATATTACTTACATTTTCAAATTTTCCAGAACACAGATTTAATGTTCACTTGATATTTACTGGGATTACTGGGTTGCTGAAAGCCACTAGCACATACTAGTTACATTCTACTGTAATGCATATTTTTGCATATGGAATTGAAATAGTCTTCTTTCCAAATGCTTAAAGATCAATTTTTGTTAATTCGGTTAAATTTGCAAGTATATTTGAAAGGCTTTGTTTTTTTTTTTTTTACTTTTATGACTGAGAATCATAGTTTTTATTTTTTAGAAAATTAAATGAGTATGGATACTATATCTATTATAAAATATATTTATGATTAGTTTTTTTTTTTCTGATAAAGAAAATGTATTGAGTTTAAAATACACAGAAAAAACTTTAAACATAATTTTGAGTTCATTGGTTCTATGTATTTAAGTGTAAAATGAACTTAAAACAATTAAGTTTATCAACTTAAAAGTATTTAGGCAAGAAGTTTCCTCAAATTTTTTGAGTTATCTTAACTTATCGGGGGTTTACAGTGTGCCACAGTGTTGAGGCTGCCAAGTTGTTAGTGACCAAGAATCTTATAAGACTCCTAGTGTAGAACCGTATGTTGTCGTTACCGTAAGTGGTGCCTGCAGACTGTAGTATCAAAAGTGATGTTAAAATCCTTACATCTTCTACTCTGAATCCACTTATTGCGAGTTTCTTCATCCAGGGGAGAAGTGTGAAAAACATTTGAGAAGCCTCACAAAACGGGACACGGCAATAGCGGGACAAACCACCCTCACGGCTGTTTAAACTTTATGGAACTCTTCATTAAATAATTATATTACTGTGGTATAGTTAATTTGTTATATTATAGCAATAAAATGTATAAATGTTATTTTATATTAATGGTTCATTGACAAAAGATTGCGGCTGGTAATGCACTCACGCTATGGCTGAATACAGACCGGAACATTTTATGCGCCCTGAGATTTAAAGTTCACCGAATACTTAGCTAGGTGCCTGGTATAGAGCACTTCCCCGGTGCTGTCAGACCCACCTGCCCCCTAGTGGTCGGGAGCATTTCTGTTGTGTTGTGGCTTAAAGGGGTCATATGATGCTTTTTTAAAGATCATTATTTTGTGTATTTGGTGTAACAGAATATGTTGACATGCTTTAATGTTCAAAAAACACATTATTTTTCAAATACTGTACATTATTGTAGGTCCTCTATGCCCCGCCTCTCTCAAACACTTTGTTTTCTATAAAGTCCCTCCTTCCGACAAGCGCAGTCTGCTCTGATTGGCCAGCTGACCCAGTGGATATAGTTACTATATTAACATTATATAGAGAAAAAAAGTGCGACAAAATTCAAAAGTCTTTTGAAGATATCGCTGAACATTTATTTTACCATAGTAAAAAAATAAAAAATATTTCAGGCTTAAATGTTTCATCTCAGTTTTTATTACTCATTAAAAATTAGACAAATCTGCTATTATTTAAATCTCCAATCTGTTATTTATCATTTCAGATAGTTTTTAATGCTTCGCTAACTAGCAGAAGACACTAACCATTTTTAAATTCCAGTTGCGCAGATGGGACACGTTGTAACACCGCGTTACAATGTGCTATTCTATGACAATAGCGATGCAATTTACTTTAATTAATTTTAATGATAAACAATGAGAAACAGGTGAATAAAGACTGGCAGTCAATGTTTAATGTTAAGAAATTATTATTTCAAGACATGTAAAGCATTTTGGCTCGTAAATTTGGCTTCTTAAAAAACGCCATTATTTTATTTGAAAAAGTTAATCGTTTTATTTTATTGACAAAATATTTTAGTTTATCTTGTATATTTTTTTCATTTGATCAGATAAGATTTTAAGCTGTTATATGGTCATGTTACAACGTGCCCCTCAGATGTTACAATGTACCCCACCTACGGGGCATGTTGTCACATTTCACTTCCAATTTTTTGAGGGTAAATAAAGAAAAATGTATGCACTGTAATTATGAAACAAAGTGACGTATTTGTAATAGACAAGTGTGAAATTACTGTGGATGAAAAAATTATACACTGAACCCCATGTGGATTTACACAATTTGAGAAAGTCAAAAAGTGTTACTTTGTGCCCCGCTCTCCCCTAGTACACAAGCCACTGTTAAGACAGCTGACTCCACTGTGATGTGATGTGACGCTCTCTCACACTCGCACACACACACACACGCACACACACACACGATGCGCAAAACTCCGCATTTGAACAGTCAATAGCAAATACTTAAACTAATAACAAACAGTAGCTGATTCAGAATCGCCAGATTGTCATAGTCAAAGTCGAATGACCTCCTCTCCTAGGTTCACGAAATGGTCGTCCATAAAATTCATTGCTGTTCTGTTGTAACTAATCTTAAAGATTCCTAAATGCATCTACTTCCGGAAGGCCAAATAAATGCTTTTGCTTTCGCCTAGAAACACACAGCGTCTCTCTGACATGCTGCTTCAACACTAACTGCGGTTACTGAAACTACGCCTTCTTTCTTTGCGTGCACATTTGGGTGGTGTTATGCAGATATTCCCACATAGTGAGGTAGATATTTGGGGGCGTGTTAGAACGAGCCATTTTAGGGGGGCGTGGCAGAGTCTTATTTTTGATAAAGAATATCTCTTTGGTTTAGAGACTTTAGTCTTTGCAGTTTCAGGGATCTTATCTATTCACAATCAACTTGTAACACTCCAAAGAGAAATGAAACTGACTTGAAATCCTCACAAGGGTCAAGAGACCCTTTACTGTCGTTGTGTTGGTTCCTGTTGCTTTTTGAATTGCGTTTCTGTGAGCTTGTTTTCTTTTTAACTTGCATTTTGTTTGTGAGCTTAGTTTTAATTTTAATATTGCGTTTGTGTTGTGCACTACTGGGTCCACCGTAGTATTATTATATTATAATATATATATATATATATATCTATATAATATATATAATATCATGCGATAAACTGGCTACCTACACATTATTAGAATGCAATTTGCAAAGATTCATAAAACCCTTCTACCACTCTGCTGTAGATGAGGCTGGATCACGAATGATTTGCATGAACATAGATGCATTTAGGCAGATCGGGGATTGGCACATTCCCTTCAAAACTGAAGTAACGTTAATCCTCTGCGTCTTCAGAGGCTCAGCTGTCGGGAGTAAATTATGTCTGCTATGTTCATTATTACCTCCAACAACAAAACATCTCAATCGCTTAGGAGACATTCTTGTCTTCCCCTGCACTGGAGTCGACACAATGGCGGACTGATGACAGTCACTCAGGGTGGGTCTAAGGTAAAACGGCCGTGTCAATCAAATATCGTGGGAGTGGCCTGTGCAGAACTACGTCATTCTGATGTGAATCTCAGAACAGCCTGATTTGAGAAGGGGATTTTAAAATAGGGATTTAAAAAAAAAACACTGTGTGGATTTTTATCATTATAGGTTGGGATGGTACTATACTTCCAACACCCATTTATGTTCAAACATCACAAATTCATTTTGCATCCGATGACCCCTTTAAAACGTTTTACATCATCTTTGGCCCTTTATAAACACGGTAACATCATCAGCATACACTGACAAGGATTTAAATGTACTCTTTAAATCTGGAATTGAAATTCCAGTTAGTTCCTTTCTTAATCTGCACAAAAATGGTTCAATTACCAGACTACATAACAGGAAATAGGGCTGCACAATTAATCAAAATTAAACCGCAAAGGCGATAAATCGCGATTAGGAAGAAGCTGCGATTGTCATGCATATCTTTCAGTGAAGCACGGTTTTCTGTTGATCCTGAAACTCCAAATACGCCTTGCAGAAGAAACCCAGAAAATGCCTATAGCGGTTGCTGGATAAACAGAAGATTAATTCTGCTTTTATTAATTCAACGTGACTAATAAACACGGCCAGAGGGCGCACTCACGCTGAAACTCCAAATACGTCCCGCAGAAGAAACCCAGGAAATCCCTATAGTGGTTGCTGAATAAACAGAAGAATTAACTGCTTCCATTAATTCAACGTGACTAATAAACACAAGACTACGACAATATATGGTTTATCTGATTTCATCTTATTATAATTTTTATTATAATAAAGTATATAATAATGCAATGCTAATCGACATAACCTTTATCGATGCTTAGAATACTATGAAATATGTTGTGTGCCTTATTCTGTAAGAAGCCACATCATCTCACAGAAGGAATTATTTAAAACACTCGACTAACGTTATGACGTGAGTTGAGTAAAAACATGGTATTAAATGTGGTATTTTCACGTGCTTTCAGATAGAGCAGCATTTACTACACAGAGCCGTAGTTCACTGACAAGCTACGCAAACAGCTTTCATAAATTGCAGAACGATTTCGTAATCGCGCGATTATGCACTCGATTTTGCGTAGCTTGTCAGTGAGCTACGGCTCTGTGTAGTAAATGGTGCTCCATCTGAAAGCACCTGATGGAGATTTACTACTAATCACAGAACCGGCTTTACTGACAAGATGCGCATGACAATCGCATTCGATTAATCATGCAGCCCTAACAAGAAAGTGGACATCGTTGTCTGATACCCCTGGACATCCTTATAGGTGCACTCAAACCACCTCCAGCTTTGACCATAACAAATGCATTAGAATACAATTTTATATACAAAATAAAATTCTCACCAAACCCAAATTGTTTTAATACAGTGAAAAGATACTTATGATTTACTTGATCAAAAGCTTTTTCTTGATCAAGCGAACAAACCCCTAAATTAAAATTCTTACTTTGATTAAAATCAATCACATCACACAATAAAAACAAATTATCCATAATTGAACTATATGGTACAATAGGACTGGTCTCTATGAACTAATGCATGTAGATATTTTTTAAGTCTATTTGCTAACACCTTTGAAACTATTTTGTAGTCTGAACATAGCAACGGCACTGGTCTCCAGTTTTTTAATAATCCCAAATCTCCTTTTTTAGGAATTAAGGATATAACTGCTCTGTACCAACTTGTGAGTAATGTCTTTCTTTTGATGCAATCCATCAACAATTCATTAAAATCCTGTTCAAATAATTCCCAAAAAGCCTGATAGAACTCCACAGGTATACCATCCAGTCCTGGGGATCTTCCAGGAGATAATAGTCTCATTGCGTCTGCGAGCTCTTGCAAAGTTATTTGTTCATCCAGTGATTTTCTTTGTTCATCTCCCAACTGAGGCAGATCACAAAGCAATTCAGCAATACTTCCAGAGACATAACTATGAGCACTATATAAATTTGAATAAAAATCGACTGTAATTTTCCTCATTTCCATAGGGTCAGAAGCTACAGTTCCATTCGGACGTCTTATATGTTAATGTCTTAACTGTTTTTATTGAAAACTTATATTTTCCAGATTAAAAAAGAAAGCACTAGGAGCGTCCATGTTACAGAGTAACCAGAACATGAAACGTGCGGATACATGTGCAAAGCTTTTATTAAAAGACGTGGTCACACAAACACAGGCAGGGTCGAAACACCAGCAAACAGGTATGGTATGGGCAAATCACAAGAGCAGTCCAGTAAACAGGCATGGGTCGATCAACGGTGAACAATATCCAACAGGGCAAGGCAAAGAGAGATAATCCAGGTACATAGCAATAATCCAGGCAGGGGCAAACAGTGTCCCAAACAGCAAGACAAAAATGGTAATCCAAAAACACAGGCAAGAATCTGAACGCAGGAAAACAGGCAAGATGAGACTATGACTAAACTAGCAAAACTGGAACTGGCTCGGTAAAGTGCTATCACTAGGAGAGTAATAAATGCAGACAATACTCAGCGACTTGAGCAGGATCTGGGTGGATGTTATATAGTGTAATAGCTTTTAGGTGAGTGTGTGTTACAGCTGTGTGCAATCAGTGCAATGGATGATGGGAAATGTAGTCCAGGGTATAGTGTAACAGTCTGTGTAGTGTGAGAGTCCATGTAGTGAGCGGGTGACCTCTGGTGGTGAGTTCATTGACCGGATTCGTGACAATCCATCTTTGATTGAGCAAATTCTGGATCTTATAAGTGCTCCTTTTACCTTTTCTTGTAAAAAAGATCCAAGTTCTTTTTTCTTGTTTAACCTTTCATTCACAGCTCCACTATTATTTTTCTTTTTCCAAAAATGCAATGTCTCTATGTAAACTTTTAACTGTTGTCTTCATCAATGCAGTAGAATGTGAAGCATAGTTTTGCCCAAAAAAAAAAAAAAATCCTAATATTTGCTTTACTGCCATCCAGGCCCGGATTGGCTAATCGGGAGCACCGGGAGGATTTTTTATTTTGGCCGCGAGGGCCGCGGTTTTGTTATGCCACTGGGTTGAGACTGTTCACAGCCCATATTATTATTTTCACCAGACCATTTCAATAACAAAGTCTCAATTGAAAATAAATCATTCTTTTTGTGCAAATCATTGTTTTATTTGTGAAGTAGCCATTTGGGGAAGGCTTTAAGACCAAGCGGAATCCTCTGCTGGTTGCTCCTGCTTAACAGCGAGCATATGCATTTTCATTCATTCAAAGGCTATATGGTTGCAATAATATTTTAGTTCAAAACTTTAAGTGCCATTGTTTAAAAAAATTAATGCTTTATTGACTGACATTTCATAGATCTTCAGTTGTTATGCTTTCAGATTTCATGCCATTTGTATGTAATTTCACAGTATTTTCACCTCAATTACACGTGTGAAGTCACAGTTCTATAATGGTACAATTTACACCGGTCAATGACATTTTTGTATGACATTAAAATTATTTTAGAATAATTGTACAAAAATAGGTTAAACAAATCAATTGCGATTATTTCTGAGAACTTTTTAACTGCAGGCAGACAGCCTACATTATATGGTACAGTACAAATATTTGGACCATCCCTTATTCCTTATTCTTAAAGAATAAACACTTATTTTCTACAAGAATAAACACTTTTTTCTTAAAGAATAAAAGATAAAGAATCACAATTGTCCCTTATTTTCCATTTCTGAAGTTAATTGGCAACCCTAATGATGATGTAATTATCTTTTGACTCCCCTAACAGCGGCACCTTGCTAAAAAAAAAAAAAAAAGTCAGTTGTTGGAGATATGCAAGCAAAAAATAATAGATACAAAATGGATAATAGAAAGTGCAAAGGAGGCACTGAAAAGGCCAGTACAAAAAAAAAGGTGGGCCGTTCTAAGGCTTGAAACTCCAGGGCTGAAAATGAGTCCCACTCTGGCACTGCCGCCATCCCACAATTTTCCAAGATTTTTAAAAATGTCTTTCTTAAGATTTCACTTATCCCCCAAAAAATCTTGAACTTTTTACAGAAACTAATATCTTGTAATTTTGGCATTTTAATGTCAAATTGTTACAAGGTTTAACCACTTTTTTTAAAACTGAAATCAAAAGTAATCATATGGTGATCTGAAAACTCATTAGGCAAGATAGAAACATTCATTACCTTATTATTCCAAATCTTCCCTAAGTAAGTAAAATCGGTCTAACCTTGCACCACAAACTTGATTATCTGATACCTTTAACCATGTATATTGTCTAACTCCTATGTTTCTACTTCTTCACAAACCTGTTAAGTCAAACTCATTTATAACTTTTAACTACTGCATGCTTGATTGATTATGAGGCTCATCTCCATTCCTATCAACTATAAAATTGGTTGTGCAATTCCAATCACCCCCGATTACCATGCACATATTATCATTAAAGTTCTATTGACTGATCTCAATTCCATTAAAAAAACATGTCCATTATTAGGAGCATATACATTGATTAAAACAAATGTTATTCCTTCAAACCCTACTTTAGTTAAAAGTGCTCTTCCTTTTACAATTTCCTCCACTGATAAAATATTTACATTAATTTTTTTGGAAAAAAGAATAGCTACCCCAGCACTTGTATTTATTCCATGGCTAAGAGCATACTTCCCTTCCCACCACATACCCCTCGGAGTCTCATTACCATTACTTGTATGTGTTTCTTGAGAAAAAAAAAAAAAAAACTAGGCCTATATCGATTTGTTTAACAAACTCTGCAATCATGGCTAATTGATTCCTATCTCTGCCCCCATGTATATTTAAGGAACCTAGTTTTAAAAGTTCCATAGAGAGATATTAATAAAATGAAATATTGATAGAAACAAATACAGGAAATAAAATATTAAATTCACCCTGTGCATTTGAACATTTTATTTTTGCAAAGCTCTTTTTTCTTTCCGTAATTTGGCTGGAATATTCTTCAATCTGAACCTCTTCTTCTTAAATAGGGCTTCGTAGCTAACAACTTTCTGCATTGACACAACTGACCATATGAATTTGTCTATATCCGGGAAAAAATCCTTCACCTCAACAGTTTTTCCAAACGTCAAGTCCAAAAAATCATTAATCTCTTGCACTGAGTATGTTTCATCTATGTTCTGTGACTCAAACTCAGAAATGTCAGATAACTCAGACAATGTATCATCATCAGTTTCATTATCCTCACTTTTTTCAACATCATCTGATCTTTCAGTATTTTCCATACTAATTACTTCACAAGGAGCACTTTCACTTACTTTCTCTGCCACTGTGACTGTACTATGTTCCAAGACCTCATGTTCCTCTGCCACAATCACCGTTTTATCCTCTTTGTTTTGATTTCCGTCTACGCTTTCACATGATTCATCATTGAGCAATACTCTCCTCTTCAGGCTGAGGCTGCATTGTTGTATTATATACCTTAGCTACAGATACACCGCTAGGCCCTGCCTCATTAGACTGGGCTCTATGTGGGCGTATCAACTTTTTGTGCCCAATATCTCCACACTCAAAACACTTCAAGCTACCTGTTTTGACAGAGCATGCATATATGATTTTCCTTCATGTACTACTCTGAAAGACACATCTAATTCCAGCACATTCACACTCCTGTTTGTTGCTGCCGTGTGTTTTGAGTTTGAGCTCCGTCAAGTTAAATCTTTGTCGTCTAATTTTTTATCTTAAAATCAATTTTATACACCATCATTTTCGTTTCTATTAAGTGTGAATATATCCCCTATCGTATTCTACAACAAAAACAATCAGAGCGCCTTGTTATCACTAGTTTTATTTTGATTTCCCGAGTCCGCTATTAGCAAATAGCCCGCTAGCATCGCCAGCGTTGTTGCCGCTAATCTCTCTTACATTACTAATACTCTATTCACACACATTACCATTGTTTTACTCACTGTTACTTGCTTTAATGGCAGATGTGTGTCTACCTTTGAGTGCAGGTGAGGACACGTTCGAGCTGCTCGAGCTGGAGGCCGTGGAGAAGCAGATCCGCGACCTGGTGGAGAAGCAGACCCAGCTGAGAGAGCGGAGAGCCGCGCTGGAAACATCCCAGGCTGACGCTCACAAGTCCGAGGTAAGTATACAGCGCGCTGCTAACTCTCCCACCACCTCTACTCCGTGTGTTTCTCTGCACAGGCCCGGTGCGCCGGGACACCACGGACCCTGGATGCGCCGCAGCGGAGAATGCGAGCCTGCCCCGGTTGACTCCCTCTCCCCCTCCGCCGCCTCCTGTCTTCGAGATCTCCACCTGGAACCGCTTCGCTCCCCTCCGTGAGATGGAATGCGACGCTGTGATCATCGGAGACTCCCTCGTCCGGCACGTCCGTGCTACGTTAGCTGAAGGTAAAGTGCACACTCACTGTTTCCCTGGTGCTTGTGTTCTCTATGTTTCTGCGCAGATACCCGCGTTCCTGAAGGGTGACGAGAGCACCGGAGCGGTCGTGCTCCACGCGGGGGTTGACGACACCAAGGTGCGGCAGACGGAGACACTGAAGAGGGACTTCAGGAGCCTGATCGAGATGGTGCGTCGCACATCGCCCGCGACGACGATCATCGTGTCAGGACCGCTTCCCACGTATCGACGAGGACACGAAAGGTTCAGTAGACTTTTTGTTTTAAATTAATGGTTATTGTCATGGTGTAAAGAATAGAAACTGCTCTTTGTTAATAACTGGGATCTTTTCTGGGAGCGTCGTAGGCTGTTTCGCGCTGATGGCCTGCACCCCATCAGAGTCGGAGCGGAACTCATGTCGGAAAACATCTCCAGGACGCTACGCACCATTTGACTAGTAAGTCAAATCTCAAATAACTGCCATGATGATTGTGTTCTACCCGCTTAAATGATAGAAGTTCTTGCGCTGTACAATCTATAAAGACTGTTTCTGTTCCCCGAATAGTGAGGTCAAAATATACATTTAAATGCAGGATCTAGAAAAAATCTGATCGGGATTAAACCAGAAAAATTTAAAATAAAAGAACAAAAAACATTTTTAAAGTTTGGACTCCTAAACATTAGATCACTCTCACCCAAAGCAGTTATTGTAAAGGAAATGATCACAGATAATAGTTTTGATGTACTCTGCTTGACTGAAACCTGGATAAAACCAAATTATTTTATTGGTCTAAATGAGTCTACTCCACAAAGCTACTGTTATAAACATGAGCCCCGTCAGACTGGTCGTGGTGGCGGTGTTGCAACAATATATAGTGATATTCTCAATGTTACTCAGAAGACAGGTTACAGGTTTAACTCATTCGAAATACTTGTGCTTAATTTTACACTGTCAGATATGCAAAATAAATGTATTGTATCTCTTGCTCTGGCTACTGTTTATAGACCACCAAGGCCGTATACAGATTTCCTAAAAGAATTGCAGATTTCCTCTCAGACCTATTGGTTAATGTTGATAAAGCGCTAATTGTCGGAGATTTTAACGTTCAAGTTGATAATACAAATGATGCACTAGGACTTGCATTTACTGAACTAATAAACTCTTTTGGAGTCAAGCAAAACGTCACGGGGCCCACTCATCATTTTAATCATATGTTAGATTTAATTATATCGCATGGAATTGGTCTTACTGATATAGATATCGTACCTCACAGTGATGATGTTACTGACTCAGTTCCTTTATGGTGCATGCTGCGTATTACTGATATTAACTATATGGCTTCGCGTTATCGTCCGGGCAGAACTATTGTTCCAGCCACCAAAGACAGATTCACAAATAACCTGCCTGATTTATCTCAACTGCTTTGTGTACCCTTAAGTACACATGAACTAGACGAAATGTCTAGCAACATGGGCACTATCTTCTCTAAAACATTAGAAGCTGTTGCCCCCATCAAAAAGGTTAGAGAAAAACATACTGCACCATAGTACAACAGTAATACCCATTCTCTCAAAAAAAAAACTCGTAGTCTTGAGCGCAAATAGAGAAAAACTAACTTGGAAGATTTTAGAATTGCGTGGAAAAACAGTATGTTTAAAAGCTGCCAGGGCCGAGCATATCTGCAAACTCAATAGAAAATAACCAAAAGAATCCAAGGTTTTATTTAGCACAGTGGCTAGATTAACACATAACCAGACGCCACCCGATCTAAATATTCCCTCACAGTTTTATAGTTAATGATGTTATGAATTTCTTCACTGATAAAATAGATAACATCAGAGATACAATAACAAATGTAGATTCTACAGCGTATACTACTTCAGCTTCATTCATCGCACCAAAAATAAACTGCAGTGCTTTACAACTATAGGACAGGAAGAGCTAAATAACTTATCACTGCATCTAAACCAACAACATGCCTGTTGGATCCTGTACCCACTAAATTACTGAAAGGTTTGTTACCTGTAGCAGAAGAACCGCTCCTCAATATTATTAACTCGTCGTTGTCTTTAGGTCACGTCCCAAAACCATTCAAGCTGACGGTTATTAAGCCTCTTATTAAGAAACCACTACTAGATCCTAGTGAACTGGCAAATTTACAGACCCATCTCAAATCTTCCTTTTATGTTTATGTCTAAAAGTTTAGAAAAAGTTGTGTCTGCTCAATTGTGCTCCTTCCTGCAAAAAAATGATCTCTATGAAGAATTTCAGTCAGGTTTCAGGCCCCACCATAGCACAGAAACTGCACTTGTTAAATTACAAATTATTTGCTTCTTGCGTCACACCAAGGTTGCATCTCATTGCTAGTTTTACTTGATCTTAGTGCTGCGTTTTGACACTATAGATCATGACATACTCGTAGATCGATTACAAAACTATACAGGTATTCAAGGGAAGGCTTTAAGATGGTTTAGATCCTACCTGTCTGATCGCTACCACCTTGTTCATTTAAATGGGGAGTCATCTGAAATATCACCAGTAAAATATGGAGTGCATCAAGGATCTGTCCTAGGTCCTCTGCTATTTTCGATATACATGTTGCCCCTTGGTAATATTATTAGAAAATACGGGATTAGTTTCCACTGTTATGCCGATGATACTCAACTATATATCTCAACAAGACCAGATGAAACTTCTAAATTATCTAAGCTAACAGAATGTGTTAAAAATGTAAAAGATTGGATGACCAATAATTTTCTCATATTGAATTCGGATAAGACAGAGATATTACTTGTTGGACCAAAAGAGAGTACACAGAATCTCTACAAGATTCAATTTGCAACTAGACGGATGTACTGTTACTTCCTCTACAGTCAAAAATCTGGGTGTTATATTAGTCAGCAACTTGTCTTTTGAAAATCATATTTCCCATGTTACAAAAACAGCATTCTTCCATCTTAGAAACATTGCCAAGTTATGAAACATGTTACCTGTTTCTGATGCAGAAAAGCTAGTTCATGCATTCATGACCTCTAGACTGGACTATTGTAATGCACTGCTAGCTGGTTGTCCTGCATCTTCAATAAACAAGCTACATGTAGTCCAAAATGCAGCAGCTAGAGTCCTTACCAGTCAAGAAATATGATCATATTACCCCAATTTTTACAGTCTCTGCACTGGCTACCTATTCAGTTCTGTATCATTTACAAAATATTATTACTTGCCTATAAGGCCCTAAATGGGTTAGCTCCTGCATACCTAACTAGTCTTCTACCACGCTACAATCCATCACGCTCCCTAAGGTCGCAAAACTCTGGACTTTTGGTAGTACCTAGGATAGCAAAGTCCACTAAAGGAGGTAGAGCTTTTTCGCATTTGGCTCCCAAACTCTGGAATAGCCTTCCTGATAATGTTCAGGGTTCAGACACACTGGGCCTCATTTATCAATCTAACGTAGAAACAGCGCGATCTGTCGCACAAATCAACTTACGACAGAGTCCACGTGTGATTCATGAAACATTCGTATGCCGCCGATCTCATCGTACGACTGATCGTATGTTGATAAATGTGGCGCCAGAAAACAATCGTCATTTGAATATCACGCCCCTAAAACACCCAGGTTTTGAAGCCTCGCCCAAGAGTTTACGACACGCAGAAACGAAACCCGGTTAAAAAGAGGAAGTAATCTCGCTAAAGAGAAATTGATCTTACTCCAAAAACACCCGTTAACCTTGTAATTGCAAACAATTAGGCTACATTAATATATTTAATTTATATGTATATTAAAATACTGGAAAATATAAACAGCCTTTTTTTAGTTCCCCTCACTCTACAACAAATTTTTTAAATTGAACGGTATTCAGAACAGAACAAGAACGAAAAATAAGTAGTTATAAAATTATATATTCAACTGTAAAATAAAACAAATTAGGCTATAGTGGCATTCATTATAAAAAGCATACAAATGTCAAGCAAAACTGAAACTGCATTGGGCTCACGAGCCTGTCTCATACTACAAGAATCCAAATGTTTCCAATTTTGCCATATTTGTAACATTTGTTTGCATAACTATTATTCATTATGCAGCCTAAACATGGCTTTATACTTCACTCATGTTCTAATATCCGTGTAAAATCCTTCACATGTGCAAAAATGTTTATTGTTTGGGCGCTGCACGCTGATTTTACAGAGGACCTTTTAAAATAAACAGTGTAACTTATGTTTGGTTGACTGCATTTTAGTTTGATGATGAATGGCTGAAATGTCAGGCAACGCTAGAATTAATGTTGTTTGTGTGTGCGTGAGGCACCTTTGCGATCAGATGGATTAAATCAAATAAATATATAAAGAAAAGAAATTAAATGCATTGAGTGTCACAAAAACGAGCACAACCTATACTTGTTGCACAGTGTTTTTTTCCCCCCCTTTTGTTAATCTTTTAATTATATTATAGCCTATTTTATATTTTGTGTGATCCTATTGATTTTTTTCCTTTTATAGATTTAATTTCTGTTTTTCTTCTTTCACAGAAGCGCTGCAGGTGCATGATGCGACGATTGAATCCTCACGGTCGTTTATGCTGCTATTCGCGCATATAAAGCTAAAGCCCTGTACAAAACAACAACAAAAAAAGACATTCTAATCTTACTGATTAGCGATCGACTAATGAGCTTCGTTTGACGTTCAGGAATATAAAAATGAACAAAATGCTGTCATTCTACAGTTCTCCACCATATTTACTATGCTGCGTGCAAGTTAAGGTAACTCAAAAACTTGCGTACACAAGCTGAAACCAGACGTGAGATTTCACTGTAGCCACCGCTCACGTCCATGTTGATAAATTCCAAGTTTTGCGTTGAAATTTTCTGTCGTACGTTCGTTTCGTAAATGAGGCCCACTCTCTCTGTTTAAATCTAGATTAAAGACACATCTCTTTGGCCAAGCATTCAAATAATGCATCTCATAATTTTTTTACTGCAGTTATATCTGATCAAATGCACATTATTATTCTTTAGTTTGGGTTAAACAAATCAATTTTGCTTGGTTGGAACAGCAGCTACGCTAATTATGTCTCTATTTGTTTCTCTGTTTTTAGGATTTACACAAGCTTCAGTCTGGATCCAGAACACCTGAAAAGAGATGATGCCAACCCCTCAGAGGACCTCAGATGATGCCAACCCTGAAACAACATACAGAACTACCACATTTTGCTATAAGTTTGATTGCATCATATAATAATTGCTGTTAATAGTGTTCATCGTCTGTTTTATTACATCTTAAATTGATTTTTCCGTACATTTCTGCCATATGTACATTAATTGACAGTCACCACTGATAAGCTACCACTAAATATTGTAGAAACTTAATTTGCTGTAAAGTTGCTTTGCAATGATTTGTATCATGAAAAGCGCTGTACAAATAAACTTGATTTGACTTGACATTCATAAACAGAAACACCTGTCTTCTGAAAGAAATCACATGGTTCAATGCTTCATTTTTTACATCCTAATGGGATTGTTTTAATTGCACTAGCACATTTACTATACTGAGCTAATGCACATTCAATATCCTCATTTCCAATAAATGGGGGAACATTTGATGTATAGACTTTTGTTGTGGGTGTAACAAACGGTGAAACAGTAACAAAATCGCCACTTACCACAATCCCGTTGCTTATCAGGCGGTGTACTAACCTTCTCTTTAACAAAAATCACTACCGCTTTATTCATCCTGGAGGCCGAAGAAATGTTGTCACATCCAACCTCTTCTCTGACTGCCAGTATTGCATCCTTCACCGATACACCCTGAGCAGGTATGCATCGAATTCCATGACGCCGTGAAACAGATGGTTCTCTCCCCGACAGAAGTGACGCCATTCCGACACTTAGGCGAACACCACCAATGCATGGTTTTGGAGGCCAAGATGGCGGCATGATAGGTGGACGTGTTTTTGGAGGTGTCATCAGGAAATTTGGGCGCTGATTTATCTATGGGCATAAAGAAAATTAGACAGATTTCCAGTGAGACAACACAAGAGTCAACTATGGTGCTGACGTGAATGTTAGCATCGTCTCCTCTGTGGATTTGAGTTCATCAGGAAACTCTGAGGATCTTAATAACTGGTTTGACTCACGCCCAGATATGAGTGATCTCCTTGCGATTCCCCTACCTGAAACTCCCTTAAAACCTGCGCCAAAGAGTGCAATAGAGTAAAATCCTAAATTAAAAGAGATCCTATGGATATTAGCGACACCTCAATGAAAATTCTGACGGCCATTCGTGAGCTCTCTGGAAAATAGGATGAGATGTTCTAGAAAATTTCAGCAATTGAAATAACAACTGGGTCAACAGCTAAGCAGATTGCAATTTTGTCCTCTACTGTTTCTCAGCTTGTTACTGAGGTAGCAACGCATAAGGAGTCTCTGAAAGCTGTGGCTACGGAGATTCAGGAGCTCCAAAATGCGAATAAAACCTGAAGGCTGAAATTGGAGAAAGCAAGCTTTACAGCTGGAAATGGACATTAAAATTACACGGCGTGAGAGAGAAGGATGGAGAGGATGCTCGGAAAGTTGTTACTGATGTCCTTCGCAACGTAGTGCCTGGCATCAGCGATGAATTTGAGGGTGCCGTTGACATTGCACATTGTCTTGGCCCGAAAAGAGGGGATGGTTCCCACAGATCCATCATCATTTTGTTTGCACTCCGTCGTTTTCACAACACCGTTTGGCAAGCTGCCAGAGGCTGTAAATTCCTTCTTGACAACAAGTTGCGACTCACCGAAGCCCTTTCACCAGAAGATAGGATTGCCAGAGATAAATTTTGGCCTCTTGTTAAAAAAGCCAGAGATGAGGGCAAACAAGCCTCCTTTCATGTCTCCTTCGCATTAAACGACGGGAAAAGATTCAATTATGTTGATGTGAGATAGACTTGTCCCATGGTTAATGTTTATGGTTCTTAACCATATTATCTCTGTGGACTTTTTTCAAGACCAGCCCTTTATGAACACCTTGGCAATTGAATCACCATTGGCTAGTAAATTTTTTTGTTTACTCGCCAAACTGATAAATATATACATACACACACACACACACACACACATATACACACACACATACAGTACACACACATATACATATATATATATATATATATGTTTGTGAAATGGCACAGCTTTTTTAATATCTGAAAGTACACTCTTAACATCAGTCAGTCAAGCATTATAATATGATATGATAATCAAGTGTTATTTAATGATTTAACTTTAGTAATTAGAATTAAAACTTGATAACCATGTATGAATGCATATTAGTCATTTTAACTGAACTTCGGACTGGTGCTGGTGCTTTTTTGTCATTCAGTGTTTCTGTAAAAAAATAAATAAAATTGGGGAAAAACTAACAAAAATACTGATTAGATAATAATGATACGAATTCTACTAATAAGAACAATATAAAGCGCACCAAGGATTAATGAGCTACTGGATTCATTAATATTAATCAGGTTGTGTGCGTTCGCCCGAACTGATTTGCTGAAATCAAAACAGGTATGGTAATAGATGAGTGCCAGCCAATGAGATTACCGTTTGTGCATTAGTTCCGCCCATTATCGGAGAAAGCGGTAGTTCTTAAAAGCTTAAGAATTCCAAAGGAACTGCGTTATTTTGACAGCAAAATACAACAAAGAATATCGTTTACATGTAGCGCGCATAGGTAGCGCGTCAATTCTCTCTCTCCCTCTCTCGCTGCGTGTGTGTGAAACAAAGCGACGGCGAGTCGTGCGCCTTCACACTAGAGTTTACGGTACGTTCAATACAGGTGCGCTGCACATCTATTCAGATGAACTGAAAGACAGCACAGATCGCTTCGCTTGACGGAGAGTGAAACTCTGAAGCACTCAGTCAGAGAGTGTTCGGCGAGGGGAAAATATATCTGCGCTAAACTTATACTTAGCCTCCAACTCACACACTGACGAGTACATTCTGAGAATTTATTAGCAATTGGCTAATATTAGACATCATTTAGTCGCCCAGAGTGAAGATTTAGTCGCATATGCGAGTGATTTACTCGCAATGTAGAGGGTTGACACAGACTCATTCGACTTACACTTAAGGGCGATCTAATTGACTAAATATTGTCTGCTCTTATTCCACAGGTGGAAAAAAGTAAGTAAATACGAATCGCATTTGGTTCCTCCTGTTGAACATACAAAGTTAATGTTAAATGCTAGAGTGTATGTATCATGGTTAAAAATGTTCTGTATTTAAACTGACATTCAGTTCTTTTTGCATACTCGCAATAAAGTAACATGCAAGATTGTGAAATATATATTATTTAATTTTGTACTCGAAGATTATATTCAGTTCGATATTGTTCCTATCCTCAATTTAGAATTGTGTCTGTTCATAATTTAAGAGTGTTAGTGTTACGGGGCTGACAAGACTTGAGACGTGCAGATCCATGTGCAAGCTTTATTTAAAGCAGAGAGGTCAGAAACACAGGCAGGGTCGAACAATGGCAAACAGGTATATGGCGGACAAGACACAAGAATAGTCCTAGGGCTAGCAAAGGTCAACGAACAGAATCAAAAGGGCAAGACTAAAGGAATAAATCCAGGAAAACAGGCAAAGATCAGAAACCGAGAAAACAGGCAAGACTAGGCTAGGCTAGGGCAGGGCAGGGAAACTAACGAGGGCTCTGTAGTGTAGCTATCACTGCTGGTGATAAGCGCATACAATACTCGGCAGTAGAAAGGAGTGAGATTGAGTGTTAAATAGTGAATGAGTGATACGAAACAGCTGTGTGCAATCAGTGCAATAAATGATGGGATATGTAGTCCGGGGTGATAAGCAACAGTGTGTAGTGTGTAGTGTGAGAGTCAATGAAAAGGGAAAGGGTGACCTCTGATGGCTAGCAGACGGAAGTTCATGGACCGGATACATAACAGAGCCCCCCCCCCAAGGAACGACTTCCAGACACTCCAAACACTTTACGATTCCGGAGGGCGGTGGAGTGGAGGGCGAACAGGGGGAGTGATGGAGGGCCAGGTCCACATGGAAATGGAGAGACCGGGAACTGAGGCAGAACCAGCAGAGCAGAGAGCCAGGGCGGAGCCGGCAGTACAGGTGGAGCAGAAGACCACCAGAGCCAGACAGCAGACCACCATGGTGGGGCAGAAGACCACCACGGCAGAGCAGAAAACCACCACGGCGGAGCAGAAGACCACAACGGCGGAGCAGAGGACCACCACGACAGAGCAGAGGACCACCAGAGCCAGACAGACCAACCCCCCCAACCCCGGTGGCTCAGAGGGAACAGGAAACCCCCCCGGTGAACCACACCGATCAGGAGACCATGGCGGAGACTGTAACAATGAGAGAGCAGAGACAGACAGCACAGACAGAACATTGGGGTTGACAGGTAAGGCTGGGTGTTCAGAGGCAGCCTTTTTGGCTGGGTCGGGACAGGACAAAAGTTTACAAACAACCTCCTTGGCCGAAACAGAACAGGCAGAGAGTTCATAATGGCCTCCATAAGCTGTTACCTGGACAGGAAGTGAGTTCATAAACTCCTCTGTGGCTGATTCGGGCTGGACGCAAGTTCACAGACAGCGCTCTGCGGCCTGGTTGAGACAGGACAGATGTTCATCAGCCGTGACAGCCGGCCTGAATGTGCGTTTCTAGGCGCCACCTTCACGCAAGGAGCTGAAGCGAGCACCGTCATTTCGGGAGGTTCTGCAGCATGCGTCGCCACCTCTGAAGAGACTGCAGCGGACGCCATGGCCTCTGGGAGCACAGCAGCGGGCACCGCTACCTTGGGAGGTTCTGCAGCGTAAGCTGCCACCTCTGGAGATGTTGTAGCCAGTGCTGCTGCCTCTAGCAATTCGGCGGTGGAGTACGCGGCCCAGATACACCATAAAGCAACCCCCCATATGGGAAGTGCTGCAGACAGGGGAATGAGTGAGTGGGTTTGGGGATACCAGCTGTGCGTGCAGACCCCAGCGGTGCATCCCTCACACTGGATACCAGACTGGGATACCGAAGGGCTGACCCTGATAATCTGGGTGTAACAGACAGGACGTGACATGACTCTGGATGATCAGCTGTGATGCGACGTGATTCTGAATGATCAGCTGTGATGTGACGTGACTCTGGATGAATAACTGAGGCGTGACATTACTCTGGACGAACACTGAGATGTGGCCGAGGCTCTGGCAGATCAGATGAGACTTGACTGGACCCATGAAGATCAGTTATGACTTGACTCCTGACGAGCAGCTGAGACTAGACTTGACTCCTGACGATCAGCTGTGACTTGACTCCTGACGATCAACTGTGACTTGACTTGCCTCATGAAGATCAGCTGAGACTTGACTTGACTCATGAAGATCAGCTGTGACTTGACTTGACTCATGACGATCAGCTGTGACTTGACTTGACTCATGAAGATCAACTGTGACTTGACTTGACTTGTGATGATCAATTGTGACTAGACTTGACTCAGGGAGATCAACTGTGACTAGACTCGAGTCAGGAAGATCTGTTGTGATTTGACTTGACTCATGACGATCAACTGTTACTAGACCTGACTCATGACGATCAGTTGTGACTTGACTAGACTCATGAATATCAACTGTGACTAGACTCGACTCAGGAAGATCAACTGTGACTTGACTCGACTCATGAATATCTGTTGTGACTTGACTAGACTCATAATAATGAACTGTGACTTGACCTGACTCATGATGATCAACCGTGACTTGACTGAACTCAGGGAGATCAGCTGTGACTTGACCGGACTCATGATGGGCAGCTGTGACATGACTGGGTGCTGTTGTGTCCGCCATCTTGTGAGCGTGCTCTGCTGTCGCCGCCATTTTGTGAGTGTGCTCTAGTGTGGTCGCCATTTTGCGAATGGGCTCCGCTGTCGCCGCCATCAAGAGAGCGCGCTCTGGTGCGGCCGTCATTTCACGAGCGGGTTGCATCACTGGGGTAACGATCAGTAAACTTGAATATCCCGGAGCTTGTGGTTGACTACACTCAGCAGCCACCATTACAGGCACAGACGCGGTATCACATTCTTCCTCCGCGTTACCCACAGTACACAAAGCCCACAGTCAATAAAGCATAATCCATAAATTGACATAGTGACGAACGCGGACCCTCAAGTATGAGCTTAGATTTTAGCGGTTGATAAATGCCATTACAGAAAAAATCTATCAAAACATAGTCCGGTAAATCAGAGTGATAGGCAATGTCCTGATACTCCTGAATGTAGTCCTCGAGCGAGTGGGTGCCCTGCTCGAGGGCTAACAACAGCCTTGCAGTGTCCATACCTGGCCAATGTTCACATGAGAAGCTGCTGGATCCTTGTGTGGCCGAGTATTCTGTTACGGGGCTGACGAGACGTGAGACGTGCGGATCCATGTGCAAGCTTTATTTAAAGCAGAGAGGTCAGAAACACAGGCAGGTTCGAACAATGGCAAACAGGTATATGGCGGACAAGACACAAGAATAGTCCTAGGGCTAGCAAAGGTCAACAAACGGCGAACAGAATCAAAAGGGCGAGACTAAAGGGATAAATCCAGGAAAACAGGCAAAGATCAGAAACCGAGAAAACAGACAAGGCAAGACTAGGCTAGGCTAGGAAGCTAACGAGGGCTCTGTAGAGTAGCTATCACTGCTGGCGATAAGCGCATACAATACTCGGCAGTTAGAAAGGAGTGAGAATGAGTGTTAAATAGTGAGTGAGTGATATGAAACAGCTGTGTGCAATCAGTGTAATGAATGATGGGATATGTAGTCCGGGGTGATATGCAACAGTGTGTAGTGCGAGAGTCAATGAAAATGGAAAGGGTGACCTCTGATGGCTAGCAGACGGAAGTTCATGGACCGGATACGTAACAGTTAGATTGTTTTTGGTGTTTAATGGAATTTAAGTTTAATTCCTTTTCTGTTGTATGTGTTGCTGTAAAGAGGAAAGCTGTTTTTTTTTGTTCTGTAAAGCAGTCTGATATCTGATATAATCCTTCTTCAGGAAACACACTCATGTCAAATGGATGTAAAGTTTTGGAAAAATCAGTGGGGTAATACTATTTAGTGCAGCCACGGCTCTAACCACTCTGCTGGAGTTTTAATTCTTTTGCACAAATTTAAAGGGCAAATACATGGGGTAAGGTCATCTGACGAGGGGAGATGGATTATTTTATCGCTTAAACAGGATAACTCAAACTTTGTTATTTGCAATATTTACGGTTGTAATTCTCAAACGGATAATAGGTCTCTGTTTTTTCAGATAACCTCTGAATTGAAAGAAACATACCCTGATTCTAGGCGGTGATTTTAATGAGTGTGTTGACGGTACTTTGGACAGATTTCCTCCCAGATGCAACAATAGTCTTCATTTAAATAGTAACATCTTAACATTATGTGCAGTTGTTTTCTCTTACTGATACATGCCATTTTTGTTCACCCTGATTTACATAAATTCACTTGGTCTAATTGAAATAGGTCTTCCCAATCAAGAATGTACCTCTTTTTGCTCTCTTCCTCAGCTCTTCAATTTGTAAAAGATATTTCTCACTCATTTGCTCCCCTGTCAGATCATAAACAAATAAGTTTGAAATTGTGTAGCAATACTGATAAAATTCCAAGGTTACGTGGTTATTGGAAATTTAATAATTCACTCTTAAAAGGTGCTTCATTTAATGATAGTATTAAAAACTTACTTTCAGGTATATTCTCAAAAAAAAAAAAACTGAAGACAGTTATAAAGTGAAATGGGATTTTTTTTAATATAAGCCTAGGCACATTGTTATTAGAAGTATTAAAGATTTAAAAGCCTCTAAAAATAAAAAAATACATGAACTCTTAAATAAAATAAATATTGTATTGCAAAAAAAAAAAAAAAACTAACTCAGGAAGAAGATTTGCATTTAAGGGAGTTAAATCTTCAAATTAATCAAGCTTATTTGGACTTGGCTAGAGGGGGTTTTATTAGATCTAGAGCAAAATGGCTTGAGGAAGGAGAGACCAATTCCATTTTTTTTTTTTTTTTTGCATTAGAGAAGAGCAATTGCAGGAAAAATGAATTGACGGCTCTCAATATTAATTGTGTCAGGTGCACATATCCCAAATTAATTTCTACTTTTCTTACTACCTTTTTAATGACCTTTAGCATCCATATCACCCTGTAGCCCAAGACTGGTTACCCACTGAAGCTAAGCAGGGCTGAGCCTGGTCAGTACCTGGATGGTAGACCTCCTGGGAAAACTAGGTTGCTAAGTGTTATTGAGGCCAGCAGGGGGTGCTCACCATGTGGTCAGTGTGGGTCCTAACGCCCCAGTATAGAGACGGGGACACTATACTGTCAACAAGCACCGTAATTCGGATGAGACGTTAAACCGAGGTCCGGACTCTCTGTGGTCATTAAAAATCCCAGGATGTCTTTCGAAAAGAGTAGAGGTGTGACCTCGGCATTCTGGTCAAATTTGCCCATTGGCCTCTGATCATCATGGCCTCCTAACAATCCCCATATCTACTGATTGGCTTCATCATTCTGTCTCCTCTCCACCAATAAGCTGATGTGTGGTGGGCATTCTGGCGCACTATGGCTGCCGTCGCATCATCCAGGTGGATGCTGCACACTGGTGGTGGATGAGGAGATACCCCCTGACAATGTAAAGCGCTTTGAGTGCCTAGAAAAGCGCTATATAAATGTAATGAATTATTATTATTATTATTAGGTAAGGAATTAGATGGATAATTGTGGAATTTTGGAAACAATTAGGAATCATATTCCTGTCATTGGTAATGATTTTAAAGATATTTGTGAGGCCACTTTGACAATATGAGGAAATTAAATCTGCTCTATTTTCCATGAAAAGAAGGAAATCCCATGTTGATGGATTTTCTGCTGAATTGTACGTTCATTTCTGGGATTTAATACAATCCCCTTTGCTTTGCATGTATAGTGAATTAATTGCTCCTAGAGAAATGACTTCTTCAATGAAACAGGGTATTATTTCTCTTATCCCAGAGCCTGAGAAATATTCTCTCTTAATTGATAATTAGAGACCAATTACACTTCTTATAGCTAACTATACGATCTTGTCCTTGGTATATGCAAACAGATTAAAATCTAAGTTTAATCATATTATTGCAGAAACACAGCCAGGTTTTGTTAGGCACATTAGTAATAGCATAAGACGTATTTTAGATGTATTGGATTATGCTGACTTTGTGAGATCTGAAGCTATTATACTTTTCTTAGACTTTTATAAGGCGTTGACACCATTGAGCATGATTTTCTTCTGCAATCTCTCAAATTGTTTGGTTTCGGGTCTCCGTTTGTTAATATAATTGAAATGTTTTATAAAGGAATTACCAGCTCTGTCATAGTTAATATGTTCACCTCACAAAGATTTTCTATAAGATGTGGTGTCAGACAGGGTTGCCCGATTTCCCCCTTTTTATTTATTTTGGTTACTGAATTATTATCATTAAGTATTATGCACAGTCAGAATCTGAAAGGTAATTCCATCTTTGAAAGTGAAATTAAAATCTCTCAGCTAGCTGATGACACCACTCTTTTTTTAAAAGATAAAAATCTACTTTTTAAAGCCATTCAGATAATTGTTTAATTCTGGGTTAAAGCTAAATTTGTCCAAATGTGAGATAATGTCACTGCATAAATGTGATGACGCATTTATTGAGTGTATTTATGTACCAACAAATTTAATAGCCAGACAACAACTTAATTTTTCTAGTAGAATAAAGAAGACTCAACATATTTTTAATCTTTGGCTACAAAGAGACCTCTCTCTTTATGATAGGGTTCCCCTATCTAAAGCGGAAGCTCTTTCTCGCTTCGTCTATCCTTCACTTTCTTTATATGTCAATGATTGTACTATTAAAGGTGTTAATAAACTTTTCCTCGACTTTATATGGAAAAACAGGTCTCATAAACTTAAAAAAGCAGTCATATCTAATTGTAAAAGTGATGGGGGACTTGAAGCTATAAACTTTCATGACACCATTTACACGTTTAAAATAAACTGGCTAAGAAGGTGTTTAATAAATTCAAATTCTGTATGGTTCTTTATTCCTAATTATATCTTCAATAAAATCGGAGGCCTCCCCTTTGTCTTAAAATGTAATTATATGCATAATAAACTCCCGGTTAAATTAGCTAATTTTCATCAACCGGCTCTTCTTGCATGGAAGTTGTATTACATTCACAACTTCTCACCACATTAAACTCTCTTGTGGAATAATATGGATATAACTGTTACGAACAAAACTCTTTTTTCACTAATTGGTTCAATAGAGGTTTCATTTATATTTTTTTCTTTATTTGATAATTTTGGTAATGTCTTGTCATATGAATGCTTCATGACTGTTCATAACTTTCCTATTCCTTTCAAAGAATATAATAGTGTTCTTAGAGCTATTCCCACAGGTTTAATGCATTTGGTCAAGGGCCATATATTATACACCCACAAAGATATAAAGGAGTCGGCTTTGTTGCTGGGCGGCATTGGCATTTATGACAAGAAATGTAATAATAAACATGTTCGCCAGATATTTCAGAAGAGAGACTGCATTGTTCCTCGAGGTAGATCCCATTGGGCTGCCTTAATTAACCATATAGATTGGAGAAGAGCATGGTTGTTAACTCATAAATATTTTCTTCCTAATAAGACCAAAGAAGACCATTTTAAAACACTGCATAAAATATATCCTGTTAACTCAACTGTTTCAAAATATGTTGATATTCCTAGTACCTGCACATTTTGTGGCAACGAAGATGAAACCTTAATACATGTATTGTATTCTTGTGAATTTGTTCAGAAGTTTTAGGTTGACTTGTATTCAAATTTAAACAAACCTTCTATCTGTGCACAATCTTTTAGCTTGAAAGATACTATTTGTTATTACTTTGACAACAAATCTAAAGAATACATATTCAACTTTTTTTTTATTTGGCAAATTTTTCATCCATAAGCAAACAATTATGGGCTCAATTACTACTCTTTCACATTTTCTGATTGAGGTTGACTCACTGCTCATATCTTTTTGTTTGACTAGCAATAACAAATGTGTCAGGTTTTTGGAATTATATGATGTTTTATTAACAAGGTTCGGGAGGAGCATGATCAGATAATCAATCAGTCTGGCCCAGGTAGAGCTCGTCAGGTAATCACCTTAACAAGCACAATACGTGTATATATATACAGCCAACTTACCTCAGTTCCACGAAAGTTTTCCAGCATTCAGTTTTGCTCCTTTAGCCATTATATCACAGACTCAACTTTTTCCGTATTACGACGAGACCTGTACTGGGGATCTTTCGTATCCTCTGTTACAATCTGCCAGCCCTAGGCTCACTCCTTTTTCGCCAGACACCGCTGCCGAGCACCAGGCTTCATCGCGGCCGCCTCTCTGCTCGACCAGCCACACGCTCTCCACAACGCCGAGGCTTAACCTCACCCAACTTCCCCGACATCCTCGTATCATTCAGCCATGCCAATATATCCTCCGATCGGAAAGTGGATAGTATTTAAGGCGGAAGCAAATACTGATTTTTTTTTTTCAAAACCTCATTCGCTTCCCGCTTCGGCTCAACTTTTCACCGTGGCACTTCCGGCCGCAGCACCACATGTAGCCGGGCCTCCAGCTTAAGTAGCAGTCGCTAGCGCGAGGCTGCCTCTGCTAGCACCGCAGGCCTTGTTGCAATAAAATGTTTAGGTAAAGTCGCTAAAGGTAGACGTGTGTTGTTAAAAAAACGTGATGGCCTATGGATTTGATGTCATTTGGAACCAAGACGCAAAAACTGCGAGAAACACGCAAGGAACTTACTAACATTTTCTGTATTTTTTTTTTTAAAAAAATTTTCACTCGCTTTTTACCTGTATTTTAAATTACACATTGTACTCGGATAGACAGATAAGTTAAACGGTGTACAATTATAGGTGCAAACTAACAACTAAGGTGTAGCATAAATAAACTATTATTATTATTATCATTATTATTGAACAAGTACAACTAGCAACCTAATTCACATGTGATATGTATTGCTAGGCACCTCTCTCCAAGTCTCTATCAGCTGGTGTGCTGCTTGGCTGGCTAGCTGTTTCTATACTTACTACTAATTGTGTGGTTAATAGGAAAAGCATGTCTTTTTGTAATTTTATGATGTCAAAGTCGTCATATTTATCCTGCTACATCTAGCCTCTCTTCCTTTTCAGTGGTCTCCAGCTCCCGTAGCACACACTAGCGTGACGCTGCCTCTGCAAGCTCTCCAGCATTTCCCCCCGAACATCACAAGCCCCGTGGCCTACAGCTACAGCAGCTGAAACAAGCGCAAAGCTGCTTACACTTGCAACACATGCCCTCACATCTCAGTCTTTCCTCCTGTTACTTGTAATCATTTTTCCTTTTCAGTGGCCTTCAGCTCCCATAGCACACACTAGCGTGAGGCTGCCTCTGCTAGCTGTCCAGGCTGCACAGGCTCTACAGGGTGTCACAAACTCCCGCGGCTGAAGGAAGCATGAGGCTGCCTACGCTTGCAACTCAGGCCCACACATCTCTGGCTTTTCCTCCCATTTCTAATGACCCGGAAGCCGATTTAAATGTCAGGCTGCCTCTGCTGACAATTTCAGCCCATGCACCTCTTTCTCATAGCTCCCTACTTCATTCAAAATTAAATTGTCTTCCAGATCAAGTTCCGGCTCCCCTCAAGCTTCAAGACGCAGCAGGCCGTCAGAAAGCCTGGGCCGCGCCCCAGACTCAGCTGCTCCTCACACTGCACTGCCTCACTACTTCTCAACCAATCACTGCAGCGCCTTCAGCTACAGCGCCGCACGCAACGTTGCCTGCTGGCGTAGATTCCCAAACTCCTATCCTTCCCCCTCCATTCTTTCTACCTCCGGCGGCAGACGTTAGCGTAAGGCTGCCTCCGCTAGCCATTCAAGCTCAGCCACCTTACTCTTACCCTTCCGCTACTCCTTTTTCTTATCAATGGCCAGCAGCCCCCGCTGCAGGCGTCCAAGCAGGGCATCATCAGCCAGCAACACAAGCTTACAGACCTCCTCCCTCATTTCCTTCTACCTCTCCCTACATGCTTCCCTAAGCACCAGAGGCTAATCCCTGCGTGAGGCTGCCTCCACAAAAGGTTATGGCCCCTCCTTATTTTTTCCTTCTAACCCTTCTCTCCAATCTAAACCTCAGTACACTTCATTCACAGCAGTCCCACTACTTACCCCACCGAATGCTGCAGCTCAGGAACCATCCCCTGTGCCTAATACCATCAAGTCTCAGATTCTCGCAGAAATTCAGAGCGCTGGTGCTGGAGGCGGACCCATCGCCAACCCCAGAACCTCACTATTCGCAACTCGTATTCGCATAACTCATCCCTCTCCTCAACGCGTCACTCGGTTCTATCCTCCAAGCAGTTTCACCCAGATCCATCCAATCTTATCTAACTGCTTGGAGATGATTTAAAGCTTTCCACCTCTCGTACAACCTGCCATTTCCCGATTTCTCCCTCCTCTCAATCACATCTTTCGTTTCCTACCTTAACACCTGTAAGAACCTTCAAGCCCAGTCAATCAAAGGTTATCTAAGCGGCATCCAATTTTTTTTTCACAAATTAATCTACGGCACCCCCTCTACTGAAATAAACAATTCTCGAACATCTCTTTTGATCAAAGGAATTCAGCGCTCTCATCCTCCAAGCCCGGATGCTAGACAGCCGATAACTTTCGACATCCTTTCTAAATGTATCCACATTCTCCGCACAGGGTACCACTCACTTAATCCCGCTCGTAGACTCGACGCAATGTTCATACTGGCTTTTTGTGGTTTCCTGAGATGCTTGGAATTCACAATAACTTCTATTCAACCCCAAACTCCATCCAACCGTCTCCGACCTTTCCATGCTCGACAGTGAAGGTATCTCCTATTTCATCAAACAAAATAAATCAGATCCGCAAAAAGAGGTCACCACGTCGGAATTTTTTAACCTCCCGTCACCAATCCAACCGTATCAGGCCCTTTTTCTTGCCTACAATTCAGAAGCTCTGTCTACATCCCCTCTTGACCCTCTTTTTGTCGATGACTGTAACCACCTCGTCACACGTTTTTGGTTTCAAAACATCCATCCAAACGATGTTCAATAAAAATTTCCAACCAAATTTCGTCCAAATTTTCCAGCCACTCCTTCCGAATCGGCGGAAGTTAGTGGGCAGTAGCTCAGCAGCTCAAAAAGGCCTCTCACAGCAGCAGATCCAAGCTCTCGGTCGATAGTCATCGGACGCCTTCAAGAGCTATATCAGGACCAGTAATTTTAACACAAAGAAAGCCATCTAAATCTGATCAGTTGAGTGCCGTGCTCATTTGATACTGCTGCTGCAGTGCTCCGCTCATTAGGAAACGTGCGCCGCCAAGACCCTTTCATGATACTGCCGCCGCAGTGCCCTGCTAATTTGATACTGCCAACGCAGCGCTCTGCTCAATTCAATTCAGCCGCTGCAGTGCCTGCTTAATTGATAGACGAGCCTAATGGGTTTCAGCAATGGGCGGGCTCTCTTCCGTGCAGACCAGAGCGCGGCTCTCTTTGGTCACAGACAGGAGCCTTCCATCTGTTGTTTCGAGCCTAATGGCTTATTCAGCATTGGACAGGGCTCCCCCTTGTGGTGCAGCGGAGCCGTGACTCCCTTCGGTCGTAGCGAGAGCCTTCCATCTGTCGTTTTAAGCCCAATTTGCTTTTTCCACATCGGACAGGGCTCTCCCTTTCCGGTGCAGCAGAGCCGCAGCTCCCTTCGGTCGCAGTGAGAGTCCCCCACCTGGCCTTCCAGCGTGCTCTCATTCGGCGACAGGTAGGGCTGCCATCCACGCGGAGCGGTCGCAGCTCCCATTCAAGCACCGCACGACCCCTCCCAGTTGCCCTGCCGCCTCCTCGCACACCCTACTTTTCTTCACGGCACGCATATTTTTGGGGGCTACTTACAATTTTCTCTCCGGCTGCTGTCTCATGCCATTAGCTTCTTTTGGGGTAGTTCTCTGGGTTCGGGCTTTAACCCGAGCTCGGAGCCCTCCCTCTGGACAGCATGCCAAATATGCTACTAATTGCTCAATCACATTATATGTTAGTGCAAACTCGTGAAATTAAAAAAAATATTTCTATTGACTGATTAAGTGTAGATATAGCTTTCCTTCATTGCTCTTTTATTTTTATTGCTATAATTTTCCCTTTACTGTAAGCTACATATCCTCTTATTGTGTTTTATTTCTCCTCTTTTTTCTTACTTCTATCTTCTATTCTTTGTTAATGTTCTCCTGAAGGTGATAATATATTTTCATCCAATTTCTTGAATAAATAATTTAAAAAAACAATACGTGGTTTTAAGTCTAAATTCAGCGTTACAAAAATATTATGTAACAAATCACCTTTTTTAAATCCAAATCAAATAAAGGAAGATAAAAAAGAGACTTTCAAACACCTCTCCGTAAAACCCCTATTTTTTTAAGCTGGGTAACCACAGTGGATAAATCTGAAAATGACACCCTTGTGTTTTAGTGTACAGCCAGTCCGTATATTTTGTGAAACGACGATGTCATCACACCACGTCTCGACCCGAGTCAGACACCGCTATGTCACGTAACAGCAACAACAACAATGGTGGACTACATGCTTGTGTTCGTGCTGTAGAAGCTACTGAGCCTATTAGCTTTACTAAAGCAAAATCAAAAATTACTTAAGCAAAAATGTCTGTATACAGAGTGCAAAGTTTATGCTCATGCTCCAAGTCTTCTCCGCTTTTAGTGAATCTCTGTGACAGAATTTCACATTTTTTTTTAGAACGAGGGAAAAAAAAGATTGGATAGGGAAAGCTCTGGCTTCGGGTGGATGTGGCCTTACTTAAAGGCATCAGATTTGAACTTCACAGCACATTGGGCTCATTTTCATTCATGTTTTGGTTACACAGACTTATAACTGCTCTGTAATTTCAAATATGTTGACTGAAATAGAGGAGGGTTCCGCAAATACGGTTGTGGAGGGCCGCTGTGCTGCAGAGTTTAGCTTAAACCCTGATCAATCTTACCTACCTGTGATTTTCTAATGATCCAGAGGACCTTGATTAGCTTGCTCAGGTGTGTTTGATCAAGGTTGGAGCTAACTCTGCAGGGCATGGGCCTCTCCAGGACAAGATTTATTTAACAAATATTTTTCTATTAGGCTAGTATTTGGTTGAACAAATTATTTGTTTTAAAGTTATTTATTTGTGTCTTTCCAAATTAGGCCTCAGACACCGTAAAACTCTTATAGGCAATTCATTTTAATCTAGGGGTGCACTTATCATATCACTTTAACTGTTCACAGTCTCCAGGAATACAATGTAGAGACCAATGGTAAATACATAAAATTGAAGACAACCTCATTTCTTGTTTTAAATCCACCCTTGCCTAAGCTTTTACCACTACACCACATAAATCAACCGATCTCATCAATGCCAAGGTTATGGAAAAAACACTTTGATCTCAAAGTTTTGTTGTTATTTTGAATGAAATTGAATTACTCAATTTAAGAGTTCCATTTAGGACCATAGATTATCAGTATGCTTTTTTTGTAAGTTAACATGATATAACCATATTAAGATATGGCTAGTGCCCACACACTGGATTTTTTTTACTTTCACCTCTTAACACAGGGGTGTCAAACTCAATTCCTGGAGAGCTGGAGCCCTGCAGAGTTTTGTTTCAACACACATACCATGTAGTTTTCAAATAAGCTTGAAACACATGATTAGTTGGATAAGGTGTGTTTAATTAGGGTTGAATCTAAACTCTGCAGGGCTCCGGCCCTCCAGGAATTGAGTTTGACACCCCTGTCTTAACAGAAAGTGTGTGCCTCATTCATCACATACAGTCATATTATATATTTTAATGAAACTAAAACAGACTATACATTTGTTGAAAATGACATGAAAAACCACAAGTTCACAATTTGAGAGAATCAAGTGTACAATGTATTTAATGTTTTCATGAAGGAAAAAAAACTTTCATGATAAAACCTTGCAAATGATTTGAATGAAATAGAACAATTTCTATAATACAAGTTGTTTTTAGAATTGAGCACTAAAATATAGAGTTAGAGTGATTACGATCTAAGATTTGAATAAGAAATATTCACTCAGACATTCCTTTTTTTTAAAAACAGTCTCATTACTTCCTTTCGTAGTCTTGTCAGATTCAATCCATAAATAAGGGGATTTAACATGGGAGGAACGAGTAGGAATTCCAGTGCCATGAAATTACGCAAATCTTGTGGCAAGCTCTTAGAACCATAACGGGTGTACAGCACATCAAACAGCAATGCAACAGTCACATTGAGCAGTGCAAGCAGATGTGGTACACATGTTTGTATGAATTTGTTTCTGCCCTCTGTTGACTTTCTGCATTTTCCAATCAAGTGAATGTATGAGCAAAATATCAATACTGCATGTCCAAAATATATCATAATGATTACATATCCAATCACATTATTTACTGTTGTAGAAATACAGGAAAGTTTAACAACTGACCAGTTTTCACAATATAGCTTTTCAATACTAGAGCCACATAAGGTTAGTCTCGATGTTAATGCAACTCCAACACACATGCAAAAAAATGGAGAAAGCCAGCAGAAAAGGATGCATTCAAGAATTCTCTGATTGGTCATTACTGAATGATACTCCAGTGGTCTACATATTGCCACATACCTGTCATATGCCATAACTGTTAATGTTGAAAGGTCACATAAAACATATGAATAAATGACAAATATCTGAATCAAACATCCAACATAAGAAATCACATGATGCTGGGATAATAAATCATACATGAATTTAGGGTAAAATCCAGCTGTGCCATAGAGTGCATTAATACACAAATTACATATAAAAACATACATTGGCTGATGAAGCTTCTTGTCTGAGAGTATAGTATAAATTATGGTTACATTACACAACAAAATTAATGGATAATACATTGCAGTCAAAGAAAAAAACACAAATCTGTTTCCCATCGTTTCATTTAGTCCAGAGAGTGTAAATACTAAGACAATGGGCTCATTCTCCATCTGGAATGATATGCAAAGTCTTATTATAATGCTTATTATAATGCTCTCATTAAGCAGTTATAATACAATTATTTGTAAATTAATTTTAAATTAAAACTCGAGTTAAGTTTTAAAGTGATCATTGATATATTAATCTATTTAGTCATGTTTGCTAATGGAAATATTTAATACTCTAAAGGTAGCATACACTGGTTCTTCAGAATGACAAGCAAGAAATGAAATGCTTAAATCTTACCACCATCTCTGTTTGTAGGTTTGTCAGAGTGTTGTTTAAAGGGTTGATTTGGTCTGCTATATATGAACACTGGTCCCATGCTAATTGCCTTGTTTATGAACAGTACTTCCCATTACTTTCAGTGTTGCAGTTAATTACTTTTGCTATATGTAAATATCTAACTACACTGTAGTAATATCATTATATATTTTGTATGTTCCTCGTACTTTGTATTACAAGTGTTTTGAAGCCATAAAATAGCTGTTTGCTATGTAATTTGACATTCACTAGCAGGGGTTAATAGTTAACCAAAACTTTGCGGAAAACAAAACCTGCATCCTAATTTGTAGCAAGGACCTCTCGCCAAAGGCAGGGAAACAAACTGGACATATAGCCAGTCTCAGGCCTAACTCAAACACATTCACATGTAATTTAGTGTCTCCATTTCATCTGACCTACTTGTAAGAGAAAGAGTACTTGGAGGAGACCCACAGCAACATGGGGAGAACATGCAAATGCCACAGAGAAGGGCCTCCCTGCTGCAGCCGGAACTTGGTGTAGGGCCTATATCTCTGTGAGGCAACAGTGCTACCCACATTATAAAAAGCAGTAACTTGTCATTGTTAGCTTAAAGAGCTATCTCTACCTGGTATAGCATATAAACAATAGTTTTGCTGGTAAAAAATTATGTATAAAGGTTGGTTTAGTGAAAGGTAAATATAAGGTGAAGGTAAATTTTTTACTTAAATAAAACCAGTTAATTTAGATGGTTCGGTTTTAGGTTACAATTTTTTTTTTGTCTGCACTAAGCCACTATGTCCCCTTTCATCTGACAGTATTGAAGTTCATCAAACAGACTAGATACAGCGACCCCTAGTGGTTGCTAGTGGAGGTCACAAAATGCATCACACACAGAGGATCCAAATATATTTCTCTTTCATTAAGAATTTTCCTACTAGATGCTGCTTCAGCAAATCATTTCAGTATATTTACATAGATAATGCAAAGCAATATGCAATCTTTTAGTGAAAATAAAGCAAGTCATAGTGTACAACACACTGTAAAAGAATTTAGTGTGAAATTACAGTATATTCCAGGTTAATAATTGCATTATTTTCACAGTAATTTCACAGTGGGACTTCTCTTGTATCTAAGTGTTACCATTGTTGTGTTTTGTATGTTGAGAACTGATGTCACATCAATTAAAAAAAAGACATATCTTTATTTGTCACATTTCTGACATGACTAGATCAGAAATTTGAGTATGGGTATACAAGGTCTGAGATCCCAAACAAATGCTAATCACTAACCACCATTATGGCGACTTCAAAACAATTACAGCAGTAAACAACTAGATTGTTCACAGTGGCACAAAGACAACTTTATTATGAGAATTCACAGTAAAACAAGAGCAGTAAATTACTGTGATGTTAGCATCAATCTGCTGTTCATTCACAGTAATTTGTAAGAAAATGACCCAGCTTGCATTGATTTCACAGTGAATTTCTGACTACAGTAATTTATTGTAAAATAATACTCTTTAATCCTGTAAATTCCTGGCAATGTTTTTACTGCAGGGCTCCCCTTCTAATGGAACCAATGCTGCATCATGGCATTGATGCTATGAAAAGCAGATGAGCAGGGGCCTGTTTCGGTAAGGGAGATCACCAACTAGAGTTTTAAAAACTTGATTCTGAATGACTATCTGAGATGGGAAACTGAGTTATCTGGTTCAGAACAGCTGAACTGAGTTAGTTCAAATCAACTCTGAGTAGGTTGCTGGGTTAAGTGCGTGCACCACGACTATGAAAAGCTATATCAATGGAGCTCCGAAATTACTATTCACCATGGCAACAGCACCCTGTGCCATAGTGAAATGCATGTGCCTATTTTGTGATCAGTTGACCAGCTATCTGCCCAAGCAGGTATGCTAGGTGAAGAAGTTTAGAGTTCTTGAGGTTATGTACCCTCTCACTTGGCATGGCCAGCGCACAGACCTACCCCACATGACTGCACCTGTAGTCAGGGTGCGAACTACGGGAGAGCTAGGGGGAGCTCGGCTCCGCTTAATAAGACATGGGCTCCCCTGAAAACGTGATTTGTGAAATTTTGGGGCGTCTCAAAAATATTGACAATGTGTTATTTTGACGTGCAATTTCAGTTTTGTGTAATGTGATCATCGTGGATTATTATGTGTAAAATTGCAAAAATATCATTCATTCATGTATGACGGCGATTTAACAACACAACTAACTCAATTAATTAGAAATTAGTTTTTTTTCTCTCCAGAAAAAATTAGAATTTTATTTATGAAATTGAATAAGAAATACAAATTACAATTCCCCACACAAATAAATTACTTGAATTTTTCTAATACTCACAATGTAGGAGAGTTTCAGTTAACTAACACCCAATATTAGGCCTGCATATAATATTCCAATTGCTAACACCAAAGGATGACCCAGTACAAATGAGTCTCGTTCACTTAAAGTAGGCCTACATACTCAAATAAGTATGTAACTCTTGGCAATTGTGTACATTTTATGTATTAACTCAAGTCAACAAATTACAGAATTAGTATACTTACACACCCAAACGTTTAAGGTGGTACTGAACAAAATAAACATGGGCCCACTCACAAACACTCACTCACTCTTAAGTGCGCAAATCCCCCCGTTGCAGGCCTGTAACGTTGCTTGGGTGTCGCCACTTGAGCAAACTCAGAATTGACCCCTTCACTCCAAAGAGCAAAATAAAATTAAACGAAATACTTAAGAGTCCATCAGCTGTCCGCCGATCTCGGAAACGATTGTCTGGCTCCTTTTAGTTCTCCTTTGAAGTAGTCCGCTGCTCCGGGTGTCCCTGGTTATCAGAGGAACTTTGAACCTAACAGTGATTCAGAGAGCTATCTGGGGCCTGTACCATGATGGTAGATGAACAAATTCAGAGTTACAGGATTAGTTTTGAGTTGACAAAACCAAACCACTCCAATCCGGCTTTGTTGGTACCACGATGCTGATCATCAACTTTCTTTGTCAACTCAGGCTTTGATCCTGAGTTTGTGGAGCGCGTGCACATGAATGTGTGACATCAGTGGCAAACATCCAATCACATGCCTTGCAACACAGAGCAAGTGTGATTCACTTATTTGCGAGAGTGCCAGCAAGATTCAAAACTATTTTCTTAAAGGTTAAGAGATCAAAGAATATGAGGAATATAAATGCATTTACACTGAAGTACTTGTCCATGAAAGAGGACAAATAAAGAAATGATCTTGTTCTATAGTGCAGTACAGTATATATATATTATATATTATATATATATATATAGACGTTTTTTTAAAGGTAAGCATTATATTGATTCTACCACTTATGTATCTTATCATATGATCGTGTATACAGTTATTAATATTAATTTAAAATAAATGCTTTATAATAATGGTTAAACTAAAATTGCTTATGTGTAATGGATTAATAGTAATATAAATCATATTATAATTATACAGTATAAATCATACATAAATCGTAATTATCATTAAACAGGACACTTCGGTTGTATTTTAAGGTCTTTAGAGTGACTTATTTGTAGGAAGAGAAAGGGGGAGTGAATGTGCTCACATCTGATTGGTCCAATTTCAGGTTAGCTGTGCAGTGTAAGTTACTATGGCAATGAACGCCCCTAAAAGCCAAGCCACCTGGGTAACTAAAACTAAAACTGAAATGTACCAAACTAAACTGAAATGTACCTGGCTAGCCAGCTAATCTGGCTTCATGGTACAGGCCCCAGGTTCGTCATCATAAGTAACGATGATCATCCATTTAGAACAATTCCCTTTGTAGAAATACAGCATAGACTCCATATGTTCTCTGAAGACGCACGTCTCGATAGTCTCTTACATTTGTCACAGCAATCTCAACAAACGGACTAATTCTGATCTGTCTCTTTGTAAGAAACTAAAATAAAAAGTATGGTAATTCATAAAATAATCTCCAGCAGTAGGCTTAAAATCCTTTAGTAACGATTTGCTAGTAAACAAACGATAACAAAGCAAAACAATCCGATCTGGGGTGTATTCCAGAAAGCGGGTTTTGTTGGAAACTCAGAGTTTCCAATCTCAGGGTAAGTCAACTCAGAGTTCAAGTTTTTAACCTCCTTTCTGGAATACACCCCTGGATTACTGTGTTTTTCCTACTGACAGATTATCAACCCCGCCTCCTCTCTCACAACAGCCAATCGCTGTCACAATTCCTTTCTACAAGGAGGGATTAGTTATTCATAATCCAACAAATAAACAGATAGACAAACTTGCTTGTCAAAACCATATTTTTAGCAGGGCATTGCAACCACTTACAAACCAAAAATAATTTTAAAGGAGCCGTGATTAATACATAATACACATTAATTACCTTAATTGCACCATATGAAATTTAAAATTTTTTACGCATGTTACATTAAATATATTAATCAGACGTTATGTGTTTTAGTGACCAATTTAAATAAATAAAAGAGATCAACATAAATTTACCTCAGACAGTAACTAAGACCACCTCACACACAAATTAATTGATAGGGAATTATAAAATTACAAAAGGGGAATTTAAAAACTTAATAACACATAACAATATAAATCTTTATTAAAATGAAACATTAGATTTCAAATTAGCAAAACGACAAATAAAAATACATTTATAATGATTACTTTTTCATTTGCACCAGTCTGTCTGGCAGATGACTGTTAGATTTGAATTGCGGATTGAAATTAAATTGGCTGCGTCATGTTTTGAAGGCTGTTCCTAGGTACCATCCTCTGTAGACTTTTCCACATGTCCTCAACATACAGCAAACTTAAATAAATGTATAGTGGATCTATCGTTGTGGCTTTATCTTCAGTCTTTGGTAATATACAGAATATCTTCCGTCTTTTCCAGTTGCCATCACGTTTACGTCACTGTAACCCAATAACATAACCCCTCGTGCGGCCGCACATTTAAATTGTTCAAAAGCTTTGTTAATTACAAAATGATGTTGCTCTTTCTGTACATCTTAGTGGAAATTTACACTCAAAAGTAATGCAAGAACATTCCATAGGTGACTTTGGCCTGGCTGTATTTGTATGAATCAATGAATGATTTGAATGAATGAATGAATGAATAGCTTTATTGTCATTGCAAGCAGAGCAAACTATGAAATTATTAAAGCACCTCTACTGATGTTAACATAAGAACACCAAACACACACACATATATAATAATAAAGACAAGACAAGGTCAATCTTAAAGTGCAAAAATTACAGAGCAGCATATTGACTGATCAGTGTAAAATGACTGATCAAATAAAAGACAAGACCAGGGAGATCTTAATGTGCAGAAATGGCAAAGCAGCATATGTACATTAGTGTAGATAATTGTTCAGGATGTATATGGCCCTGGGAAAGAAACTGTCACTAAATCTGCTGGTGTGTGTTTCGGCTGATCTATAATGCCTGCCAGATGGCAACAGTTCAAACAGGTCATGACCAGGATGGGAGCAGTCTCTGGTGATGCTGTTTGCTCTGCTATGGTAGCGTGTAGAGGCAACATCCTCCAAAGGTGGCAGCTGGCAGGCAATAATTTTTTTCTGCCATTCTCACCACCCCCTGCAGTCTCTTTTTGTCAGCAGCAGAACAACCTGTATACCACACTGGTATGCAGTAAGTCAGGATAGACTTGACTGTTGCATGATAAAAGCGGATGAGCAGTCTCTTGTCCATATTATTACTCCTAAGCACCCTCAGGAAGTGGAGTCTCTGACATGCTCTTTTCACTATAGCAGTGGTGTTGGCTGCCCAGGATAAGTTTTTAGATATGAGGACGCCCAGATATTTAAAGGTCTCCACTCTCTCTATGCATTCTCCATTGTTGTAGAGTGGGGCAGGGACTGAGTATCGCTTCTTCCTGCTTCTTCATGAATTCCACTATCAGTTATTTTGTCTTACAGGTGTTCAAAACCAAGCTGGTTGTTGAGCACCAAGCCGACAGTCTGTGGATCTCATCTCGGTATGTGGATTCGTCTTTATCTGAGATGAGTCCGAATACGGTTGTGTCATCCGCAAACTTAGTAATGGTGTTAGAAGGATGGACAGGTGAACAGTCATGTGTGTACAGGGTGTACAAGATCGGACTCAAAACACAACCCTGGGGAGCTCCAATGTTCAGTTTAATGGATGTGGATATGTGGGAGCCAAGTTTAAGGTGGGTACGATTTTTCAAAAACGCTTTAGAAAACTGATTTGGGCCGAATAGCAAAACAAACTTGTAGCCAATCAGCAGTAAGGGGCGTGTCTACTCATGATGTGGAGGAGAGAGCATTCAGTGCATGGGATGGACATTAACAAGCCGAGCGACAGAAAGATAGAGATGGCGGATAAAAAAACAAAAGAGGAAAATGTCTGCGGAACAAAAGAAGGCTTAAGGCAATAAGGCAAAAAGTAGAACCCGTGTAAATATTGGATCAGCTTTCCAACGCTGGCTAGAACTCAAGGAGCAGAAGGCCTGCGACCGGACGCCGAGGTTGCTTTGTTTCTTCTTGATAGGTGAGTAACACTGTGTCTGCGCTGCAGCAGCTAAAGTCTGTTTAGTACACTGGACAAAGCGACCGTTGAAAATCATTTAAAACTTGTGTCAGTACGTCATAAATAGAACAAAACATCAGTTTACTGTCGGGGATTTGTCATGTCGTGCAGCGCGCATCCAGTGGAGACCATTGTTACGGGGCTGACGAGACGTGAGACTTGCGGATCCATTCGCAGAGCTTTTTATTGGAGAAGACAGAGACGTGGTCATACAGCAGGCAGGGGTCAGATGATGGCAAACAGGTATATGGTGGGCAAAACACAAGAATAGTACTAGGGCTAACGCAGGTCGACGATCGGCAGACAGAATCAAAAGGGGCAAGACAAAAGGGGTGAATCCAGGGAACCAGGCGAAGATCAGAAACCGAGAAGGCAAATGACAAGGGCTAAGGCTAATGACTAGGGCTAAAGCAAATGACTAGGGCTAAGGCAAATGAATAGGGCTAAGGCTAATGACTAGGGCTAAGGCTAAGGCTAATGACTAGGGCTAAGGCTAAGGCTAATGACTAGGGCTAAGGCTAAGGCTAATGACTAGGGCTAAGGCAAATGACTAGGGCTCCGTAAGGTAGCTATCTCTAGGGGAGTGATAAATGCTGAAACAATACTCGGCAGAGGGAAGGGATCAGAGTGAGTGTTAAATAGTGAGGGAGTGATATGAAACAGCTGGGTGCAATCAGTGTAAACAGGTGTGTGCAATTCGTGCTGAGTGCAATGCATGATGGGAAATGTAGTCCGGGGTGATGTGCAACAGTGTGTAGTGCGAGAGTCAATGAATAGGAAAGTTCGTGGACCGGATTCGTGACAACCATAGATATGTATATATATCTATGGTGTAGACAGCATCACTTATTATAATGAGTTTTATAGTATTTTGTGGCTCCGTGCCACTCGCGTCCGGTGTAGACATGGTGTAACTTTTGGTTTGCTTTGTTTCACAGAACTAATCGTTGCCTGGGATGCATACATATGTGTGGGGCGGAGCTTTCAAAATAGGGGTGAGACCCTTTTGGGGTAGGGGCATGTTTGTTTTGGTGATTTCAAATGTCAACATTGGCTACCAGAAATCGCTTACCCCACCTTAAAAATGTTAGGAGCGGTTCGTCAGAAAGTCCTTGATCCAAGTACAGATGGTTTGGTGAAAGCCCAGGTGCAACAGTTTGTTCATTAAAGGCAGAGCTAAAGTCAGTGAAGAGCATCCTTACATAGCTCTGCCGGTGTTCCAGATGATGCAGAGCTGAGTTGATAGCTAAGGCGATGGCATCCTTAGTGGCTCGTTTAGCAAAGGATGGAGGGAGGCTTGCTTTGATATGATGCAGGACCAGTTTTTCAAAACACTTCATAATAATGGGAGTAAGGGAAACTGACCTGTAGTTGTTGAGGTCTGTAGAGTCTTGCTTTTTGAGAACTGGAATAATGGTGGCAGGGAGGTGTTAAAAATCCTAGTGAAGATCCCATTGAGCTGATCAGCGTAGATCTGGAACACTATGCCTGGCACTCCCGTCAGGATCGGTAGTCTTCCTAGGGTTTACTGTCCTCATTTCCTGAACCAATTTTGCATATCTAGTCTTTCAGACATCCAAGAAAACTCTTAGCCAGACGTTCAAATATCGAACTGCATGTCTACATTCAAGAGGGACCCTCTTGAATATTCAGAAGTTCAGATATTGAACCAGTTTTGCACCTCCAAAAGGAGTCCTAGTCAGACGTTCAGATATTGAACCAGTTTTGCACGTCCACAGATGTCCATAAGGGGTTCTAGTCAGATGTTCAGATATTGAACCTGTTTTGCAAGTCCAAAAATATCCAAAAGGAGTCCTAGTCAGACGTTCAAATATTGCACCTGTATTGCACTACCAACAGACGTACAAAAGTGGGTCTGAACTGACGGACGTTATACAGACATGATCTGTACGTCTCCCTGATGTTGCATGTTTGCTGGTAGAGCACCTGACATCTCGTCAAATTTAAAAGTGCTGGCTAATGCTAAACGTAAATTCTGAAATATTGTTATTTACGTCGGCACTAATGATGTTCGACTTTACAAGTCGGAGATCACTAAAAATAACATTAAAGAGGTGTGTGAACTCTCAAGTACGATGTCAGACACTGTAATATGCTCTGGTCCCCTCCTTGCTTACCGTGGTGAAGAGATACATAGCAGACTGTCGTCACTCAATGGCTGGATGTGAAAGTGGTTCAGGATGGCTTATGCAAGCAGCAAGTTGAGTGTCGTTACCCTGTTCATCAATTGGAGTTATTGACGCTCAAATGAGCGGTTGTGGACAAGTTCCATGACTATTTATACTGCACTCAGTTCGTGGTGTAGACTAACAACAATCCACTCACCTTTGTCTTGTCCACTGCCAAGTTGAGCGTGACAGCTCATCGCTGGTTAGCCGCCTTATCTACCTACAACTTCAGTTTGCAGTACAAGGCAGAAAGTCACAACATCGATGCTGTCCCATTACCCATGTGAAACAAGTACAACTCTGGATGGAAAGCGATAACTAATTTGGGGTAAAGGCCATCTGTCGGTTAGCTGTGACTACAGAAAGTGAGGAATCATCCTTCAGACTGGTGGATCAGTTTGGTGTTTCACCTCAGAGTATTCTGGAGACTTTCTCTTGTCCCACAGTCTTTGGTATTAGACATATGGAACAGTTGACTAATACTGAGTCAAGGAAATTTCAAGAGGAGGATCCTGTAATTGGTGAAGTGAAGCGAGATGTGGAGTCTGGGAAAATACTGAAAATACGTTGCTAAGAGTTCCGATGCTACCGTTGCTCTGCAACAGTGTCAATATCCCAAGTTGATGATCCAGAACCAACTTCTGCACCGTGTCACCAAGAGTCCCTGTGGGAAAGAAAAGACACAGCTTTTCTTACCTGAGACGTACTGGTCCCATGTACTGAGCTCCTTGCATGATAACTCTGGTCTTTTAGGAGTAGAGAGAACTACAGAACTCCTTAAAGATCGCTTCTTTTAGCCTAGCCTCCTGGGGTCGACGGTGGCACCGGCGCCACCACTTGCAGATGTTAGTGATAACAGCGAAAATAACTTAAAATGCTCCATCATATTTGATCATACATTTAAGAATAATACATCATTTAAATCTGTAAAGGCCCTACTTTTATTTGTGTACACTCACAATATCAACAACACATTGTGCTTTTGTAAAATAAAGAAAATAAACAGGGTGTGCTTTCAGTCGTCTCATTCTCCGCGCATATCTGTTTGAAATGCGTTACTAAAATGAACTGAAACTCAGCGAATACTCGACACAGAGGCATGAGAAATATATCTATAGAAAGCTTGACATGTCTAATTTTAAACGAAGCTAGTCATGTCGAAAACAAATATTATGTGATAAAGTAATCAGTATGAAACCAACACGATGTCAAGTCTTGCCCGTCTGCCCTCATTATCGCTAATGTGACCACGCCCAAGCGTTTTTGATATTACAATAGTCCACGTGAGACGCACGCATGTAAACGGCCACATCACAGTAAACAAAGCAGTGAGACTTTTCCTCAAGTTCATCTCGGCTACTTTGTATCTGGAAGATGCACTGAGAGGATAGACCGAATTTGCCTCAGAGAATATGAGCTGAGAGGAATAAGACAGAAGTTACCTCAGATGAAGACGCGCTGAGAGGAATAAGACAGAATTTACCTCAGATGAAGAGGCGCTGACAGGAATAAGCTTTGGATTTTCCTCAGAAGAAAACACCAGCTTGATATTCAGTGGAGGATATCATTTACACTAGTAAGTATTTTTTATTAGCCTACTTGGATTAGTTGTTATTGTGTTACTGTGATATAACTTGTACATAATTTACTACAACCAATTCCAAAAAAGTTGGGACACGGTACAAATTGTGAGTAAAAAAGGAATGTAATAATTTACAAATCTTATAAACTTATATTTTATTCACAATAGGATATAGATAACATATCAAATGTTTAAAGTGAGACATTTTAAAATGTCATGCCAAATATTGGCTCATATTGGATTTCATGAGAGCTACACATTCAAAAAAAGTTGGGACAGGTAGCAATAAAAGGCCGGAAAAGTTAAATCTACATATAAGGAACAGCTGGAGGACCAAATTGCAACTTATTAGGTCAATTGGCAACAAGATTGGGTATAAAAAGAGCCTCTCAGAGTGGCAGTGTCTCTCAGAAGTTAAGATGGGCAGATGTTCACCAATTCCCCCAATGCTGCGGCGATAAATAGTGGAGCAATATCAGAAAGGATTTTCTCAGAGAAAAATTGCAAAGAGTTTGTTATCTACAGTGCATAATATCATCCAAATATTCAGAGAATCTGGAACAATCTCTAAGGGTCAAGGCCGGAAAACCATACTGGATGCCCTTGATCTTCGGGCCCTTAGACGGCACTGTAATGCTACTGTAATGGAAATCACAACTTGGGCTCAGGAATACTTCCAGAAAACTTTGTCGGTGAACACAATCCACCGTGCCAATTCGCCGTTGCCGGCTAAAACTCTATAGGTCAAAAAAGAGCCATATCTAAACATGATCCAGAAGCGCAGGCGTTTTCTCTGGGCCAAGACTCATTTAAAATGGACTATGGCAAAGTGGAAAACTGTTCTGTGGACAGACGAATCAAAATTTGAAGTTCTTATTGGAAAACTGGGACGCCATGTCATCCAGACTAAAGAGGACAAGGACAACACAAGATGTTATCAGCGCTCAGTTCAGAAGCCTGCGTGCCCTCAGATGCAGAAGGCCGAACAAGTTTAAGACAGCAAATAGGCTAGTTAATAGTAATCACAATATTTCAACTCATATATATACTTTTGCAAGCAAGGTCATGTATGACAGGCTGATATACTGTAGGATTCATCAAATCATGATATTAGAATGATTTCTGAAAGATCATGTGACACTAAAGACTGAAGTAATGATGCTGAAAATTTAGCTTTGATCACTCACAGGACTACAGTATATTTTAAAACATACACATAGATATTTTAAATCGACACATTCAACAATATTACTGTTTTTACTGTGTTTTTAATAAATAAATGCAGCCTTGGTGAGCATAAGAGACTTCTAAATACATTTTAACTAAAGAAATAAAAAAAGGTAGAGAGGGGCTTGAAAATATTTTTCTCTACAAAAGGGGGGCCTGGCAGAAAAAGTTCAGGAACCACTGAGCTACATGAACGTGAACAAATCAGGCTTCAGTAGCAGAGTAAACAGGAGTTTACTCCATAAGTGTGCAATGCAATGGGATAGACAATTTGAAAGGGAGCTCATTTCATTTGGGAAACTGATTGCTTCAAACCATTTCACTCCAGCACTCTGACACAAAAGACAATTGAATTTGCAATGTTCACTTCCAGTGTGGTGAAAAGACAATAAAATATGAAATGGTATGGGGTTGCATGAGTGCGTGTGCCATGGGCAGCTTACACATCTGGAAAGCACCATCAATGCTGCAAAGGTATATCATGTTCTAGAACAATCATACAGTGTGGGTATGGAAAGTATTCAGACCCCTTAAAATTTTTCACTCTTTGTTATATTGCAAACATTTGCTAAAATCATTTAAGTTAAAAAATTTTTCCTCATTAATGTACACACAGCACCCCATATTGACAGAAAAACACAGAATTGTTGAAATTTTTGCAGATTTATTGGAATGGCAGAGGATCCCCAAATCCAGGTGTGAAAAACTTGTTGCATCTTTCCCAAAAAGACTCGGCTGTATTAGATCAAAAGGGTGCTTCTACTAAATACTGAGCAACTTAGGAATACTTAGGACCATGTGATATTTCCGTTTTTCTTTTTTAATAAATCTGAAAAATGTCAACAATTCTGTGTTTTCCTGTCAATATTGGGTGCTGTGTGTACATTGAGGAAAAAGAATTAACTTAAATGATTTTAGCAAATGGCTGCAATATAACAAAGAGTTAAAAATTTAAAGGGGTCTGAATAATTTCCGTACCCACAGTATCTCCCAATCCGCGTCGGTTTATTTTTCGTCTCTTTCAGGGAAGACCTTGCATTTTCCAACATGACAATGCCAGACCACATACTGCATCAATTACAGCATCATGGCTGCGTAGAAGGAGGATCTGGGTACTGAAATAGCCAGCCTGCAGTCCAGATCTTCACCCATAGAAAACATTTGGCGCACATAAAGAGGAAGATGCGACAAAGAAGACTTAAGACAGTTGAGCAACTAGAAACCTGTATTAGACAAGAATGGGACAACACTCCTATTCCTAAACTTGAGCAACTTGCCTCCTCAGTCCCCAGATGTTTGCAGACTGTTATAAAAAGAAGAGGGGATGCCACACAGTGGTAAACATGGCCTTGTCCCAACTTTTTGAGGAATAGTAGATATGAAGCCACTTATTTTTCCCTTAAGTATAAAATTTCTCATTTAAAAATTTGATATGGCATCAGGTTGGTTCTGCCTAAAATATTGAGAGAATTCTGAAACGACAATTACACATCATTCGCATCTGTTTTTATTCACAATTTGGTACAGTGTCCCCAAAATTGGTGTTTGGAATCGGGTTTGTAGTGAGACTTTTTTCAAACCAGATCCTGGACTAAATGTAAATTAAAATGCAACACATTATGAAGGAAATTCACTGCATTTATTGTATGAATAAAATAGACAGCAACGATTAAAGTACATAGAAGTAATATAGTAATAACTAATATAGTACGTACTTTTATTATGCCTAGACTATATGGTAATATTATCTGTGGTTGATAGTGTTAAAATTTAGTTTCTTGGTTATTGGCATTCTGTTTTCTCATGAAGTATGCAGACTATGCTAAGGTACTGGTGGTAGAAAAAAACGCTAATGATGTGTATTACACTTATTTTTAGGACTGTGAATACGCATACTCTTGCCTTCCACCTGCATAATCGCAAAGGAAGGGGATGGCTACAATTCAAGTTTCAAATCCATTCAGAAGTTATTAGAGTTAAGTGTGCATTCAATATTTTACAGATGTTACTTTCATTTGATTTATTTACTGTATGGTAAAATATGTTTGCTATGTGGTAATTGTGTTCTTTGTTTCGATAAATTAGTACTAGTATCAGTTAACATCACAATAATGTTAATAATGTAATCTGTGTAAACAGCATGCTTGCTTTTTAATTTTTTTATCGGTCATGGAAAACAGAGACTGATGTTGACATGTTCCACAGACTCTGAAATTCCTTCCTACACAGGAACCTGTTTTTTTTTTTTTTTTTTTTTTTTTTTTTTTTTTTTTTTTTTTTTTTTTTTTTTTTTTTTTTTTTTTTTTTTTCGACCACAGTGGACCATGTGATGCAAACACTACATGAGTCTCTTCAAAATGTTGTTCAAGTTTCCTGCCGCTGTTTTGGATATTTTGGATATTGCACCCATGACGTCTTGACTCTTGTGTTTTAAACTTGTGTCTTGTCTAATAAACTGTTTAACTGCACTCACAAATGAATCTCAAGTTATTGTATGTGATAGTTATATATATTCTAAATAAACTACAAACAAAAAATATACATTTATTTTTTCCTCACATTCTTTCTTGTAGCAATTCCCTCTCAGTCACACACCTGACTGAAAGGCTCATTATGCAGCTCATTATGCGGGCCTTTGTCTTCTCAAGTGTGAATCACAGCATTATCCATGACCATTCACACCCCCTCGCATATTCCTTTTCTACACAAAAAGTGTCTTAGAAAATTTAAATCAATATATTGTTTTCTATGAATGAGTAAGATGATTTTCACATTATTTTGAAGTAAAAACTCTAGACTTCAAGATCCCGTTCTCAAAAGTCTTGTGATCAAATGTTCTGTATGTGTTTTATGGCCTTATTTCAGTGACTTTAACATTTTAGTTTTTCACTAAGCACGCATAAACGTTGTATTCTCAAAAACACAATCACATACATAAATGCTGCTCACATATTATTGTAGCCCAATTTGTGCTGATTACAGTGTTATTAAAATTTAGACATTCAAATGTTTGTAAAGTAACTGAAAAAAGCACAAATGTCAGGGAATGTCAAAACTTCTCCAAGGCCCCAAACAGGGGTGTGAAGTAACGAATTATAAATACTCACGTTACAATAATTAAGTAGTTTTTATCAGTAATTGTACTTTTTTGAGTAGTTTAAAAATTTTGTACTTTTACTTTTACTTGAGTACATGTATCGGTACTTTTACTCCGCTATTTCCTCCGTTTGTGGTCGTTACATGATTATTTTTATTTTATTTTTATCCATCAACATGATTTGGTAGGGAGTAATCAGTCTTGTGACTCTCATCAAATCAAATTGTGCATAGAAAAATTTAACCGCCAACTGTTTATCATGGCTGCTGGAAGCGCATTCTTCAAGCATCAATTCAGTCACATCTTCCTCTAACTTAATATGTTACAGTACATTTCGGATTTCTGCTTACTAAATTTGGGTTAGAATTGTCAAGTTTAGTTATTCTTATTTATTTATTGCAAAACGCTAAAACTGGCACCGTTTTGGAGAGAAATGGGCTCTCATTTTAACCCACATCATGGTGTGTGATGCTGAACTATAAGTTCCTAATGGTGTTTGTATTTGCACTTTTCTAAACATTAATATTTTATGTGCAAAAACAGCATATGCTGTCTCAGTGGCCTTAAACATGATTTTAAATCTATTTTTTCAAACCTTATCATTTAAATGGGGATGATTGTACTGAGAATAACTTTCATCTTTTCTTCAACTGAATCATGTTTCCATGCTGTTTTGATGTATTTTAAAGAGTTGGCAGTCAAAATTAAAACTGCTGAATAAAAGATATTCTTCATTCTTTATGACAAACAAGATAATGTGAATTACAGAATGTACAACGTTTTTAAAATGTATAAATTGTGGTGTACATAGTTTATTATGAGGGGGTAGAATCCACAACTCAGTATACTAACTCATATACTACATGAGTACTTTAAAATATGCTCCTTTTACTCGTACTCAAGTAGTTTTTTTGGACAAGTACTTTTACTCTACTCGCGCTATATTTTTTGGAAGGTAATGGTACTTTTACTTGAGTATATTTTTTCAGAACTCTTTCCACCACTGGCCCCAAAACACCCTCGAACCCCAGAGGGTTAGAATGTCCGCATACATTGAGTAGTATGACAATATTTGTGGCCGTTGTATAGCATGTAAGACAATACCCAAGAAGGTTGCATCTTTACACCACATGACCAGCAGTGGGCCTTTTGACTTAGTGTGCATCGACTTCTTGTCAGTTGAACCCGACTCAAAAGGTATGGGTAGTGTACTAGTCATCATCGACCACTTCATCCGTTACACCCAAGCATTTGCAACTAAATATCAGAAAGCTCTAACAGTGGCAAAAGTACTGTGACAAATTCTTTGTTTGCTACGGCTTACCGTCCCATATCCATTCAGACCAGGGACAGGATTTTGAAAGTGGTCTCATAAAGGAGCTGGTGAGAATGCTTGGGATACGAAAATCAAGGAATTCTCCCTACCATCCCCAAGGTGACCCACAGCCTGAAAGTTTCAACAGAACGCATATTTCCATGCTTGGTACAATGGACCGTGCAGAGAAAAGCAGATGGAGTCAACACATTTAATCGATTAGTACATGCTTACAACAGTACTTAGAATGAGGCCACTGGGCATTTGCTGTATTATCTGCTTTTCGGAAGGGAGGCTTGTTTGCCAGTGGATCTGTGTTTCGGGACATTGCCTCATGGAGTGGGAGCCAGAAATCATCACCAATATGTGAAAAGAATGAAGTCAGAGTTGCAGAGAGCATATCAGTTAGCAACTGAAACTGCGCTGAAAAGTCAACAGAGAAACAAATGGTTGTAGGACAAGCAAGCAAAACACCAGACTCTGGCAGTGGGAGATCGGGTGCTGATAAAAAATAATTGACATTGACTGGAAAGCACAACCTCATCGACAACTGGAATTCGGTACCCTACCTGGTGGTGGAAAAGCTGAAGAACTTACCTGTATACCATCTGAAATCTGAATCAGGGATGGGAAGTGTAAGGACTCTACATAGAGATCACCTCTTACTTGTTGGGGATGAAGTGAGGTTGTCTGTTCCTGAAGAGCCAAGGAAAGTTTTTGCACCACCAGAGACCAGGACATGATCTGTGGAGAGAAAACAAAGAAAATGGTTAAGTGGCACTGACTGAAGGTGAACCAAGGACTTATTCTGGAAGTGAGGAGGATGATCTGTGGTATTACTACCCGGATAGGGTAGAGAGACAGCCCAAGCCAAAGAGTGATGCACAGGATGGATCCGCTGTGGTGGAGGACACTGTTTGCCATGGAGATGAATTTTATAAATCCCATGCAGAAATGGCTGAACCAATTTTAACAGAAGGAGGCCATAAAGCAGTGTTTCCCAACTGAGCACACTAGTGGAAAATGTGGAAAATTATCCAAACTTCCTATCTCTATTAAATTCCATTATTATTATTTTAAATAAGTGCTATTGGTCTTAGTGGAAAATGTGGAAAATTATCCAAACTTCCTATCTCTATTAAATTCCATTATTATTATTTTAAATAAGTGCTATTGGTCTTTCTTTGGTCTGTTTGAGGGTTTTACAAAAATGTTACCAATGAAAAGCATTCAAAAGAGCTTGTGACTAAACCTCGTAACTCCATTGGATCTTCCAACTGTGAGCGAAACCTCAAAACTCCACCCGCCTCCATTCAGAATGAAGCGTTGCACACAGTCTGGATATGGATCTCCGCTTGTTCACAATGCAAGGGTAAATAAAGAACTGATGTTTGAATAAGTACAGCATTTCCTTTACTCAAGAAACACTATGTATGTAAAGGCTAATGTTTTGTGTGTGTGTGTGTGTGTGTGTGTGGTGTTTGAAGAGCGGAGAAGAGTCTTTTGCCGTCTAGTAACCAATATACTTTTGTACGTTTTAAATATCCTGTGCATAGCACTTCATCTTTTATATTATGAGATTTTGGCAAAGTGTATTAAAGAACAAGAAAATCTGAGCTCCCATATAACTGCAATAAACTTTATAACCTGTAAGTTGATGAAAACATAATGCGATGCACTCACTGCTTCAGATGCGGCTGTTCTAATGACAAAACACATATTGCCATCATTTGCTGGTCAAAAACCTTGTTAACTCCATTTGAGCTAGATTTTCATAAAATGTTAATTGCAAGTGTCTGATAAAGCCATAATACCATCTCTGACATTGCAGTCTTTAATGAAAAAAATTTTAAAAATCCCCCCTTTGTATTATTTTTTTGTAGTTCAGTGCTTAGTGGTGTGCTGTGGGATTTTTTATATATCAATAATAATCTGCCGTGGCAGAAAAAAGGTTGGGAAACACTGTGTAGCGTCTGGACCACTCCAACACACAATATATATTTTGTTAGCTAGATTTCACAAATACTTTGTAACACCCCAGGACGCCGAACAAGACCCTGGTTTCATGGTAACCCGATACATTTACAACCTTGTGGAATGCGAGCCGGCTCTCATTCTGCTTTCTCCAGAAACAAGGGGTACAAATGCACAGGAGAAATGGACTGTTCTACTAATTAATTCATAGGAAAACCTTTTCTTTGAATGAACACACATTTTCTTCAGGCCATTGTGTGTATTATTGCTGTTTTGTATTAATCTGTTGTATTATAGACTATTTTTATTCATGCTGACGATAAACCACTCATTCATATAAGTAACTATACCATGTCTAGTATCTATGAATTCGCCTTCTGATGATCTAAACAAGAATGTATATTATTTGTTGGTACGTAGGCAATATATTAGTGCCCTGAGAACCTTTAGTATTTTCAATCAAAGTTCCAGATACTAAAGTACCATGTTTCCACACAAAGAGTCATAAACTCCACAGGATCTCAAAACGCCCACTTGGGATTCCGGCTTTCCTCATTGGATAAGCCCATCTTGAGAGACGGGGATCTTCTCCGACCTTAAAGGCTCGACACACCATGTGACCCGCCCCTGTCGGTGGTTCGGTCAGAAGCAAAGATGATGTGAGAAAAACCCTTCAGGATACCAAAGCATCTGTGCCAGGACTTTTCTTCGGCCTAGTCCTTTCCATTCAACAAGTGACACTGACTCAAACTGGTTCTTTTCATCGACCCGAATTCAGCAAAGATCTACGGGAAGCTTTAAGATTTGCATCAGGAATCTCTTTCAGACCGCCGAGACTCGCTAAGTATCAAACTTAGTCTTATTAATTGATACATTAAGTATCAGTAACACCTTTTTACAAGGTGTGTTTGAACTCAGAATCTGTCGTATCCCTGAAGGCTTTGATCTGTTGAATCTACATGCAAAGTGTTCCATAAAATCCCTTCTTTATGCCTCTTTCTATGCTGAGATAAACTTTAACCCTTTCCTATACCAAATGTATGCGCGTGTGTGTATGTGTATGTTAGACCAGATTAATGTGTTTATGTAGTATGTTAGACTATTTTAAGTGTTTTATGTAGTTAATAAAGTCTTACTTGTATCACACTTGACGTGGTCATTGTTTACTCATAACCGGAGTCAATAATCATGCTGATTTACGTTACAAACTTATAGAATTTTACAGTAAGAAGGTTATTTCCTTTAACTAGGAAATTAACTTTCTTAGAATTGACAAGACGGTTGACCTTGAGTGGTCAGCTAAATATCTACAGTGTATCTAATATATGAATAGTTAATTATACCTAGTTATGGTTAATTATTCATATTTACCATGAGCTGATTCGATACAGATTTTGGTGGAGAATGCGGGCACCATAAAACGAAAGTTATGAGTTTAAACAATGGCAACTTAAAAGTGTGTGCTTGATAGTCCATGTTAAAATAGGGCGTGACTTCAGATGCCCTGTTTTGCTGGCTTGTTTAGATGCAGATAAAGTTGGGGTTTGAATTGGTACTGCTATTATCATTGTGAGAGTCTTTATGTATTTCATGCTTAATGTCATCGGTGTAAGGTTAATCTGATTTTAGCATAGAAACCCTAATTTCAGTATTAAAGCGTAAATCTGTCTTGACAAAGCGTAAGTCTGCATCTCAGCTCAGCGGCATGTCCAAACTTTACCATAATGTAATATGCTTTAGTGATGAAATCACAAAATTGCAGTATTGTTTTTTTGAAGAAGAAATCTCAGTACAGTTATTTCAAGGTAGATGTGAGCGCTGCTCCCCCTTCTACAGCATAAAGGCCTTATAGTTTATAATTAGATTGAAGCAATTCATCTACACTTTGACTGTATATATATAAGCCGAGCAACCTGGTGGTCATTACTGTGTTTCACTCGCTGAGTGAAATTAAAGGTGTAATACTGTACTTTAGTATTTATGTGTGAGGCACACATAACTACATATACAGTATGTTTAAACTGGCTTTAACTTACAGTAAACCTGTTTTTTTTATTCTTTAAACAAGTGCAAGAAGTTTGTTGCATTAGAGAAGCACTCACCGAAGTGCTAATGTAATGCAACAAGTCTTGAAGGTTGAAAGCACCACGTTCTAAAACTATGACTGTTTAACATAGACAGACATTAAACTGCGTTAATTACACTGGCATGCATTGGTTACCGTGACAACAACTTGTCACAGGAAGTGCTAACTTCACATAGCACAAAACCCATTTTAAACAAACCATGACGCTAAGCTAACACGACTTTGCATAGTTTCATTTTAGGCTAAGCTACTCAAATAGCTTTAACAATTATGGGTTAACACTCTTTAATTGAAGCTTTTAAATACAGCATGTGTGTTTGCAGTGTGAAGTAATTTGAATTTAACCTAATCCCTGGTTTCTGATTTTTTTCCATTTCTCTTCCTTCTTTTTTTCTTCTTTTTCTATGTTTCTCAATCTTCAATTCGTCTCAGCGAATTTAACTATCTAGATGTATCCTTCCTGAATGCTATTGCTTAGTTACTAGTTAATTAAATCTAAATTTAATTAAATCTTAACTGTCTATCGAGGAAAGACTCATTAAGGTATTGGGGTGCTTTTAGTAACACACTAATCACTAGTGCTGCTATTTGTTCCTGATACCAGAATGCTTACCTTGTTTTGTTAATAGCAGTCAGCTAATTTTAAATCCATTTACATGTTATGCCCCCTTGATGTTCTCTCTGAACCTCAAAAGGAACCAGAGACATTTCTATTTTTGATTTGTTTATTTTCAAACATGTGCCCTAATTTTAAGACCCTGTTACAAAGTCATCTAGACAAACACTAGGGCATAACTATCATCCTACCAAATAATAAGCATAATCTGAATAGAAATGCTCTCCTTTTCCTTCTGCTTTTCCCTTTTCTCCTTCATACCTCAGAGATTAAGCCTGTTGGGGAACCGTCAGCAAATTCTGAGTGATAATTTGACAATAATTTGACAGTAGTCTTAAGTCATCAATCAAAACCCTGTTTATGCTCTTTTCAGCAAAACATATGCTGACCCAAAACTATTTTAGCAGTCACACTCTGTTTTGATCTTGTAGTAGTCTCTAGCCCTTACGCTCAACACAAGTGTGCCAAAATGTTGCAGATGCTCAGACTAACTGCCCAGAATGCAGACCGAAGAGGGCTGGGCAGGCGTTGTGAGGAACACCCCCTTACCCAGGGCCGACGACCACCTACTGAGCCGAAAGCAACTGGACACAGAGAGAGAAGTGTACCTCAGACTCAGGACTCAAGCGAGAGTTATGGCTACAAAAAGCTCACCAAGGTCATCATCTTCCTGACCCACAACCTAATGGGATTGAAACAGGAGGAAATTGATAGACTTCAAGAGACTCTGATCCAGCAGCTGAACAACACTCAAGACAAGCTTGACATGCTCCGAAGAGAACTCAGGGACTCCTACAGGCTGCGAAAAGAGACGCAGTGGGAGAGACACCCTACTCCTGCATCCTCACTCAGCCGTGCAAACTTCCCCATATGCACCAAGCTACGAAGGGGGGAGCCAACACTTTCTGCGTAACAACTGACAGAACAGAACTGTAATACTTCCAAGCATCCCTGCAGCAGCGCATGGTGTGACCCCTAGAGACCTTGACAAGCTAGCCAGAAAAATTCCAGCATTCACATGGCCAGGAAAATATTAGTTTCCTACTTTATGCAGTACGAGCTGTAATTTAGAACGGTGGAGTCGTTTTAAACATTGCTTGCAAGCAGACCCAATAATCAATCTTATGTGTCTGTTTCATAAGTTAGTAACTTCTTCTCCATGCGCATACCAGTTCCTGATCAAAACCAGATAAAATTATAGTTTGAATGCGCCTTCCTACAAGCAGTAAGAAGTTTTCAGTGCTATAATGTGTTTAAATCGTACTATAAGAAACTAACCTGATTTTAGCGAAGTAATCCTAATTTCTGTGTTAGTAGAGCTAAGTTTTTTTCCTGACGACGAAATCTCAGGATTAACAGCTCATATAAATGGTACCAGAATAAATCGTCTGATCTTGGGCGAATAAATCCCCTTTTTCAGCACTGTGCAGGTGATCTGAGCAATGCTCCTCATTTAACTGATTTAAGGCCTTATTATGTGTTATGTATCATTGGATTCATATCGACCCACTCATGTGAAACTTTTACGTAACTCTTATATATGCGTGCATCAGGTTCTGATTATAATCAGATAAAACTATAGCTTGAATGTGCCTTCCTACAGGTATTCGAAAGTTTCAGTGCTATAATGTTTTTAAATCGTACGATATGAAACTAACCTGACTTTAGCGAAGAATTCCTAATTTCTGTGTTAGTAGAGCACTAGTCTATTTTCTGACGACGAAATCTCTTGATTAGCAGCTCATATAAATGGTACCCGAATGAATGGTCTGATCTTGTGCGAAGAAATCCCCTTTTTCAGCACTGTGTAGGTGATCTGAGCGATACTCCTCATTTCATTAATTTAAGGCCTTATTATGTGTTACGTATCATTGTATTTCATTTTGACTCGCTCATGTGAAACATTTACGTAAAATTAATGGTGTTATTCTAGCGTAGCTAACTATGAATCCACCATTGCCTGTGAAGTGAATGTTCTGTTTTGAGTAATGAATGAATTTGTATGGGACATGCATGAGTTCCCCATGCATGCTCACAGCAGTGCAAGTCTGCTCCACCTGCACCTGTTGTGAGCCTNAGCAGTGCAAGTCTGCTCCACCTGCACCTGTTGTGAGCTTGTATTGGTCTCCTAGCAACACGTGACCCGGAAGTGTGAGCAGACTCTTCCGGTTAATCTGACAACAGCATCCACTTCACAGACCTGTGTGTAAACAAAGAATTGCGTGTAACTAACGCTAACTCTTAAGCTAAGCCCTTTACCTCAACTGCTAGCTGTTAGCATCTGACTAACGCTTAGATAGGCGTGTAAAGTGTAACTTTCTAACCACACCTCTCTCTCCATCTCTCTCTCCCTCTCTATACTCCGTCACTCCTGGTGTCACGTCCTGTTGATGCCATCACAGGTCCCTGAGGTCCCTACCCACATACTGTAGTTTTACTTGTGTTATTGTTTATTTTTTTTGTTTTGACTTTATTCTACCTTTTTTTAATTTTATTGCATTTATTTACATTTGTTTAGCACAAATGTACCAATTCAGCTAAATTGATTTGTATTAAATTTGAGATTTAATTAAATCAAATTTTATTTATTTTTTATTTTATTCCACTTTTATTTTTATTTTTATTTTGTTTATTTACTTTCCCTTTTAATTTCCTACAGCTCTTAGGACCCCTTTTTATTTTAATCTTTTTTTTTTTGTTGTTTGTTGTGTTTCACTTTTACCTTATTTTAGTATTTTCACCATCACCATCGTCGTTTTTGGATAGGATTACAGTAGTTCGAGCAACTGTTGTTTCCTTAGCGAGTTATACAGGTTATTAGTAGCATAATCCCTGTTTCCTCTCTACTTCTCCTCACGCCTCAGTGCCAGGCCTAATACATTGAAAGGCAGCTACCATTCAACACAATGTAGGCTAAGATAAAACTAGAAACAATTCCCACTGTTTCTTTTTCTTTTGACGAGGTATTTGGTGGGTCCTGCTAGTTTAGCTAACAGCCTAACCCTAGGGTTATGAAGTCTATTGCAGCATCACACACAAGTGAAACCTGCTTAGCCATATCTCTTAGAAAAAAACTAAAATAGGTAAAATTTTCCTTTTTTTTTGAGTTCATCTTATTTTATTTCAGTTTCGTCATAGTGACCAAACCCGTGAACCATCAGTAGTATAGCCCGGTCATCAGCTGACCCCTGCTTACGGCCCCTCAACAAAGTTACTCAAAATCTCTTCCTTTGTGTTCACGAACACAAAAACATAGCACCCTACCACCTCTCTAGCTGCCTCTCACCAGCGATTCATACATTACATGGCCTACACAGCCGTTCCCCTTAGAGATAGTTTAACACCTCTGTACGTACCTGCATTTGCCTTGTGTCTCTCTCTCTCTGGTGTTCCCACAAGTGTGCCAGTATGTCGCAGACATTCCACAGACATCCAGCCCTGGCAGCTCACCAGGACCACCTGGACACTCAGTAGAGCACTGTAATGGACATCATTCAGCTCAAAGCAGCCAACGACCTGCCATGGCAAAGAAAGGAACAGCGAGACTGCGACATAAGCGAACACTTGACCAGCATCATCCTCTCCTCGGCCCACACCCTCAAGGGCCTCAGACAGGAGGTATATGAGCTAAAACTGCAAGTCACAGAATTCTGCAGAGAACGGACACCGGCTCAACGAGAGAAAGCACAGAACGGATGCAAAGAACCTCACAGAATGGTGCGACAGAAAGAAATCACCAGTCTTCACAGAGGCTCTAACAGCTGCTCAACACCAAGCGCCGCTGGAAAAAGCCATCACACAGGACTTGAAAAGAGAACTGTTTCACACAAAGTCACTCTTAAAACAACATATGTGGAACTAAATGAGAAAGACACCACATCTTAGGCCTTACAAGGCAACCTGCATACAGACAGAGCTGAGGTCAAAACCCTGACTCAGCAATTAGAAAGGAGCTGGACTTGGTTCAGAAAGAATTTAAACAGTCATACCGACTGCGCATAGACTTAAGCAAAAGACAACAGGTTGAACACCACGTCGCCAGCAGTGCAAGCCCTCCAAGCCTGTGCACAGCTACGAAAGGGGGGAAAGGGAGCCAAAGCCTTCTGCTTGACACTTCACAAGTCAGCTCCCTGAAAACCTCTGCAGCTGCAACAAAAAAAAAAATTTCAGGCGAACCGAAGCAACGCAACGAGGTGAATTCAGTGTCACAAATGAACTGAAATATGCTTGCAGACCACAAGGCGAACAGATAGGGAAAACACGAAACAGAACTTCCACTGGCCAGCAGGCCAACCCCCTCAGCCAAGAGTCTGAACCTGCGAGGGGGGGGCGAGAGCCACTGTTCACAAGTCACCAATCAGCAGCCACAAGGGGGAGGGGCAAGGACCTTTCCAGAGGATCAATGCAGACACACACACCGTGTGACCCCACAGACCCCAACGAGCTGGCCAGAGACAACACATCTGGCAACCTAAATACTCTCAGACCCAGAGTCTGAACACGGACTGATCGCTGCCCCAGACACCAAGCAGGGCCGGCGTTGAAACTCCCCATGCTTACTACCACAGACTTTGACAAACTTAATCCAAAGCTCACAATTACCCTGGGATGGCGGAGGACATCAGCTGCAAGAAGGCACCTAGGCATTAGGCCTGCCGCACAATGCCTAATCAACAACTGCGTAACCTGACACAGAAGGCCTTAAACAAGCACAAGGCCTCCACTAAAGGAGTTTGTCAAACCCCACTGATTCTGAAATTCACAACTCAGAATCCAAAGCGGGCACAAGAAGGCACCCAGCATTGCCACAATGCAAAACCCTTCTACAGAAGCCCCTAGCCAGAAGAGGACAGAGCCATCACAATGGCAACAGACCCAGGTTCCAGACCAACCACTGGAAAAAGGCGTCCTCATCCTGCAAAAACCACGGTATGTCCAACAGCAGTCCACAACAACATCCTCCTCCACACAACGGAGACTACACAAGGACAGCTGGACACGCCTAACTCTGGGTTACAGGAGCTGCTGACACACACAAAAGAGCTCCTTGAACAAAACTCAAATAAGGAATACTGAGAAGGACAAACTTCTGACTCCTTGCCTGACGCAACACAGAATCAGACCCCTCCAAGGGAGGAGCATCCCTTGAAACCGGTCGACACCCCCAGAAGCAGCCAGACAACGTTGGATTGAGCAACGGGCCCACATGCCCAACAGCGAAAGCTCTACCAACACAACTCAGGCAAGATCAAGTCGGTGCCACCACAAGAGCCAAGCGACACCGCAAATATCGGATTTCTAGTGACGTTGAGCAACGCAGAGAGCTCACAACCACCTGCCGCATTCCTGCCATCATCACTAGGTCAGTCAGAAATCCTCTACACATGATAGAATCTCCATAACAGTTCCCGGCAATCCTTGGAACCACCTGCACTCTCACCAGTGAAAGTCTAACCCAGCTGTCCCACACCACGAGTACCACATATAGCCTACTGGCTAACAACATCAACAAAAAAAAAACATCCTACCCGGACTAACTAACTTCAGGATGACAGGTGACACAGCCACGACACCTGCTGCATAAGCTCGAGGAACCACACCTTGCTACAGCCTACATCACAACAGCACACCACCAGACAGCATCCAACAAGGCACCAACAGCCAAAAACCACCACTAGCTCCCAGCCGTGAGTGCCAGGTGTGAGTTCGATTGTTCTGCACCTTGACATCACTCGTTGTTGTCTATTCTACGCACAACAACGCTCGAAAGGGGGGAAATATGTAGCGTCTGGACCAATCCAACACACAATATATATTTTGTTAGCTAGATTTCACAAATACTTTGTAACACCCCAGGACGCCAGAACAAGACCCTGGTTTCATGGTAACCCGATACATTTACAACCTTGTGGAATGCGAGCCGACTACTTAGCTGCATTCTCCAGAACCAAAGGGACACACAAATGCACAGGAGAAATTGACTTTTCTACTAATTAATTCATAGGCAAACCTTCTTTGAATGAACACCCATTTTCTTCAGGCCATTGTGTATATTATTGCTGTGTTGTATTTAATCTGTTGTATTATAGACTATTTTTATTCATGCTTACGATAAACCACTCATTCATATAAGTAACTAATTCATGTCTAGTATCTATGAATTCGCCTCCTTATGATCGAAACAAGCGTGTATATTATATGCTGATACCTATGCAACATATTGATGTTCTAAGAATCGGTACTAATTTGTGCCTCAAAACTCCAGCGAATTACATATGCAAAATACCATGCTTACAGAAAAAGAGTCATAAAAATCCCCAGTATTCCCAACCTCCCGCTTGGGATTTCAGCCTTCCTCATTGGACAAACCATCTTGAGAGGCGTGAATCTCTGCAGGCTTTAAAAGGCCACACTCCATGGGACCCGCCCCAGTCGGTGGTTCGGACAGAAGCAAAGATGAAGATGTGAGAAAAAACGCTTCAGGATACCAAAGCATCTGTGCCAGGCCTTTCGGCCTAGTCCTTTCCATTCATCAAGTGACTCTGCCTCAAACTAGCTCTTTCTCATCAACCACCTTCAGCAAGATCTTGGGCCTTAAGAATGCATCAGGAATCTTTTTCAGACATACGAAAGTATCAAACTTAGTCGATTTAATTGCTGCATTAAGTATCAGTTACACCTTTTAACAAAGGTGTGTTTGAACTAAGAAAACTAAGAAGCCTTCAGGCTGTAGATCTGCTGAATACGCAAATGGTTCCATAAATTTCATTCCTTATGTCTCTTTCTTTAGTGCTAAAATTTAACCCTTTCCTATACCAACTGTATGTGTGTGTGTGTGTATGTGTATGTTAGACCGGCTTAATGTGTTTATGTAGTATGTTAGACTAGTTTAAGTGTTTATGTAGTTAATAAAACCTTACTTGTATCACACTTGACGTGTTCATTGTTTACTCATAACCGGAGTCAATAATCATGCAGATTTACGTTACAAACTTATAGAATTGTACAGTAAGAAAGTTATTTCCTTTAACCAGGAAATTAACGTTCTTAGAATTGACAAGACGGTTGACCCTGAGTGGTCAGCTAAATATCTACAGTGGATCTAAAATATGAATAGTTAATTATAACTAGTTATGGTTAATTATTCATATTTCCCATGAGTTGATTAGCTACAAGTATGTTAATAGCAGTGTTCTGTTTTTAATGCATTTTCTTTTCTTTTCTGCCAAAGGCAAGGTTAAGCTATTGAAGTGATGAATGAAATGTACAACTTTTAATCTTTTTGTACGGTCAGAGTTTGACTGGTTAGCATGGCCTTGTTAGTCCCAAGTGTGTTTTGACAGAAGACATTTGCGACCAACATAAATATGACTAAGGTTTCAGATGTTTTACTAGCGCCAGCAATCAAAACCACTGTATGCATCATTTGTCTTTTTCTTGATGACTGCTATGTGACGGCATCAGCCCGTCAGTGTTGTCATGATATAATTTCCCTTTGGCTCTAAATGGCTTTTAGAACTCAGATGATTGTCTCAAATTATTCTGTGCTCCTAAATATATATACATAAATATAGCCTCTCCAGGTATAATAGGGGTCAATGAAATAAGAGTATTCACAATAATGAAAAGGAAACATTTTATAAAAGTCTATTTTAAAACAAATTTGATAAGTTCTTAGATATAATTTTTGTATCCATCTTGGTTCCATGTTTTTGACAAACTTGGTTTTACAAATGTTATGACTTAATAAGTATGACTTATAGGTAACACTTCAGTATAGGGACCGATTCTCACTATTAACTAGTTGCTTATCAGTATGCCTATTATTAACATATTGGTTGTTTATTAGTACTTATAACGCACATATTCTGCATGACCATATTATACATCCCTAATCCTACCCAATACCTAAACTTAACAACTACCTTACTAACTATTAAATAAGCAGCAAATTAGGAGTTTATTGAGGCAAACGTCATAGTTAATGGTTTGTTAAAAGCGATAATTGGAACTTAAAATAAAGTATGACCGACTTATAAGTAGCATCATATAACATTTTACTTTGCCTTATCATAAAAATCTAATTATTTCTGATCTCTAAATAAGTTTATTCAATTTTAAGAGATGTATTTACATTACCTTTCCACATGGTCACTGGGGTGCTTAATATAATATAATTGTCTCTTTCTATTTTTTTATAACTTAATAATAATCATTAATAATTTATGCATTTAGCAGACACCTTTTATCCAAACGCTTACAGTGCCTTCACATACATTGTTTACCATATGTGTGTTTCCCTGGAAATGAAACCCTCCGCGTTTGCGCTGCTAACGCAATGCTCTACCGCTGAGCCACAGGAACACTGATTAATATTAATATTAATAATTTGTTTTGTTTTAAATAAAATAAGATACTAAAATAAAATGCATTACTAAAAGTAAAAGTGGCATACAAATAAATTAAAGCTACAGTAAATAGAAGCTACTAAATAGTTTTTTAGTACTTCAATTTAAACTTTATTTCAGTTAGCTGCCAGTTAGCTGTTTTATTTTATTTCAGCTTTATTTCAATGGTAACACTTTACAATAAGGTTCCCTTTCAGTCGGTCACTCCGAGTCACATCGGTGACCGACGAATTGGGAATCTCGCTAGAGGGACCAATCTACTTCGGGTGTAAACTAAACGAGCCAATGCACATTCATTATTGCATCCAGCTGCTGCTGATCACAGCGTGAGTATAAGTAGGCAGTAGGTGCAGCGCATATTCAGCTTTTCGCTTCGGAGCCGAGCGATCACATCGTTCTGCTCCTGACTACTCTACTGAGAGAAAAGACTGAACGAGTTCAGCGCGCTCTTGGAGAGCTCTTCGTGTTGGTGGACGGCGCTTCAGCGGTGATGGTTTCCCTTGTCGAGTGGGTTGCACACATCAGGCTGAACTACCCCCTGTTTGTGTTGCAGCTGGCCATCTCCCCTGTTCGCTTCAGCACACTAAAAGAGCTTTTTCCCCCTAAAAGAGCAATTTCGGGTGCGTCTTTTTAAAGACGATGTTGCGTGGCAAACTTGACGTTACGTTTTTTGTAAAGACGATGTGGGTCTTGCTATAGACAACGTATCACCCGGGCGTTCTGGATGCGGTCGTTACCTGGCGCTGGGTGATGGTCACGATCGCTGCCTCTCGTGCCTGGGCATGAAGCACGCTGAGGTGGCTTTCGTGGATGGCTCATGCTCCCATTGCGGGGTATGACCATCTCGGAGTTGCGGACCGGACTCCGTTCCCTGCAAGGGGGCAGAGTGCCCGTGCCAACGCCTAGATCTGGGGTTCCCTCTGGTTGCAGCCGGGGGCGTCCTTTTTCTGGCAGTGGGCGGACTGGTCTTACGATCACGGTGATAATTCCCCTAAGAGAGAAAGGGTATGCCCAAGCCCGCCGGCACTTTGAAACCAGTGGAGCTCTCAGGAAGAGCGGGCTGGACTCTTCCGGGGGGTACCACCTGTTTCTTTCGAGGCTCCCCCCGACTATCGGATGTCGATTGAGCATCGGAGGGTGAGCAGGAGCTTTCTGGAGAGGAAGATTCGGCTGCGTTGCTCTCCTCCGGGACCGTAACAATGCCTGGATCGGATCCAGAAATAATGGCTATGCTTTACTGGGCCACCGTAGGGGTAGGGCTCGAGTGGAGGCTTTCATTGTGTCCCGAGCCCTCAAGGTTGCACGTTTGGTTCTCGGGGTGGTCCGCGCTGGTTCTCAACGCCCCGCCTCGGTGCCTTTCTTCCCTGAGGTGCATGAGGAGCTCAACAGGTCGTGGACGGCACCTTTTTACGGCCGGAAACTGATTTGCTGGATCCTCATCCCTCGCCATCCTCGATGTTGACGCAGCTAGGGGGTTACAAGGGTCCCCCCAGTGGAGCAGTCGGTTGCGATGCAGTTGTGTCCTAATACCTCCTCCAACCGGCAGGGAGAACCTTGCCTCCCCTCCTGGGTCTGTAGGTACTCGTCTGGCCAGCGATGCTTATTCGGTCTGTGGAGAAGCTGCCTCCGCCTTACTCGCTACGGCGTGATTGCAAGTGCACCTGGCCAAGGCACTGAGGGACTTGCACGAGGGCGGTCATGACCCAGAAGTTCAGAGAGAACTCCGCACCGCACCGCGGCGGACCTCGCGCCACAAGCGACGAAGGTAACGGCGCGGTCTCTGGGTCGTGCCATATCCACTATGGTGGTCCAGGAGCGCCAATTCGGGCTGTGACTGGCTGACATGCTCGAAAACGGACACGACACGACGGTTCTCCGTTGACCATAGCAGACTGAGGCCATCAGGTACATCTTGCCGGTGTGCAGCTGCTGCCGTCGCCTAGGGCGGCCCCCCTGCCACCGCCGAAACAAGAGCAGCGCTCCTGCGGCCTCCAGCAAAGTCTGTGCCGTGGAGCCGGTCGCAGGGCTGCCGCCCCGCCCGTCCAGGCCCCCGCCGAACATGTTGGCAAGCGAGAGAGCAAGAGGCCCGGTGACGGGCGACCCAGAGGTGGAGGGACGTGCTCTTCAGGAGATGGTAAGCACACCACTCCCTCCCCCGGAGGAGGGCCGGGCGGAGAATCTTTTTCCACCAATGACCTCTCGGTCGGTGGTACCCAAATTCTCGACAAAGAGCAATTCCTCTATTTTTTTTGGGTCCCCAGAGGGGACGGGGGTTGTGGACGATCTAGTGCGTATCACCCTCACCCTCCTCTCTCGCCAGTGAGCAGCAGTGAGATCGGGAGGAACGAACCAACGGACTACCCACGCACCCTCTGCTCAAATGCTGGTCAGTGTTACACACACCCAGACCCGCCTCGGACCGGCTACGAGATGCCCGGGCTGGGTCCCTGCGTTTTTCCGCGCTGCCCCACTGCGGGTACGCCTGTAGTTCCGTTGATGCCACTAGCGCGGTGTCTGGGAGCCTGGCTTGAGCTACCCAGCCCGTCTCGATGGCTCCTTCGAACCGTCAGGCTCGGCTATGCGATTCAATTCGCAACCCGGCATCCCCCCAAGTTCAGTGGCATCCGCTTCCCAACAGTGAAGGCGGCCGATGTCCTGTCTTGCGGGCGGAGGTCGCAGTCCTACTGGCGAAGGATGCTATAGAGCCGGTCCCTCCAGCCGATATGAAGACGGGTTTTACAACTCCTACTTCATTGTACCCAAGAAAGGCGGTGGGTTACGACCAATCTTGGACCTGCATGTCTTGAACCGGGCCCTTCACCGGTTACCGTTCAAGATGTTGATGCAGGAACGCATCTTCGGGTGCAGCCGTCCCCGAGATTGGTTTGCAGCGGTCGACCTGAAGGACGCGTACTTCATGTGTCGACCCTTCCGCACCACAGACCATTGCTGTGGTTCGCGTCCGAAGGACGAGCATATCAGTACGAGGTCCTGCCCTCCGGGCTGTCCCTGTTGCCCCATGTCTTCACGCAAGTTGCGGAGGTACCCCTTGTTCCCCAGAGAACAAAGCATTCGCATTCTCAACTACCTCGACAAAGCAGTCTCAGGATCAGTTGTGTGCGAACACAGGGATTTGGTGCTCTCACACCTCAGCCTGTTGGGCCTTCGGGTCAACTGGGAAAAGAGCAAACTCTCCCCGATGCAGAGGATCTCTTTTCCCGGTATGGAGGGGACTCGGTAAGAGCAGGATGGCGGTCCCACTGAAACAGTTTCAGAGGCTCCTGTGGCATATGGCAGCTACGGTGGCAGTCTGGGGCTGCTTCATATGAGACCGCTTTAGCACTGGCTTCATGGCTGAGTCCTGAGGTGGGCGTGGCAACGCAGCACTTTCCGGGTCCAAGTACACCGGCCTGCCGCCAAACCTTCACCCCGTGGTCAGACCTTGTGTTCCTCCGGGCAGGAGTGCCCCTGGAGCAGGTCTCCAGGTATTCTGTGGTTTGCACGGATGCCTCAACCACCGGCTGGGGGGCCACGTACAACGGGCTTGCAGTGTCAGGGGTTTGGACGGGGCCCCAACGGCACTGGCTGCCTCGAGTTGCTGGCAGTGCACCTTGCCCGGGGCCGTCTCAAGGGCGCTTACGAGGCAAGCATGTACTAGTCCACACGGACAACAAAGCGACCGTTGCGTACATCAACCGACAAAGTGGTCTGCGCTCCCGTCGCTTATCTCAACTCCCCCGCCACCTCCTCGTCTGTCGCTTCGTGCTGTTCACATTCCTGGGCTGCTCAACCGGGCAGCCGACGAGCTGTCCCGAGCTGCGCTCCCGGGAGAATGGCGACTCCATCCCCAGACGGTCCAGCTGGTTTGGGGACGTTTCAGAGCTGCTCAGGTAGACCTATTTGCCTCTCCAGAAACATCTCACTGCCAGTTCTTCGCCCTGACCGAGGCAACACTCGGCACGGACGCACTGGCACAAAGCTGACCGCTGGGCCTTCGCAAATATGCGTTTCCCCCAGTGAGCCTCCTGGCACAGTTGCTGTGCAAGGTCAGAGAGGACGAGGAGCAGGTCCTGCTGGTGGCCTATTGGCCTTCCCGGACTTGGTTCCCGGAACTAATGCTCCTCGCTACAGCCCCTCCTTGGCCGATTCCTCTAAGGATTTACTGACTCAGAGACGGGGCACCCTTTGGCACCCGCGTCCAGACCTCTGAAAACTTAATGTCCGGTCCCTGGACGGGACACAGAGGTTCTAGGTGACCTACCCCAAGAGGTAGTTGACACATCACTTCAGCGAGAGCGCCTACGCTTGAAGTGGAACCTGTTCGTTGAGTGGTGTTCTTCTTGCCGAGAAGACCCCCGAAGATGCCCGATCGGAGTTGTGCTGTCCTTTTTGCAGCAAGGGTTGGATCGAAGGCTGTCTCCCTCCACCCTTAAAGTTTATGTCGCTGCAATCGCTGCTAACCACGACCCCGTAGAAGGAGGTCGTTGGGGAAGCATGTCCTGGTCGTCAGGTTCCTTAAGGGGGGCGAGAATGTTAAATCCTCCACGGCCCCCCTCTATACACTCTTGGGACCTGAGTCTGGTGCTCACGGCACCACAGCAGGGCCCATTTGAGCCTTTGCAGACGGTTGAGCTGAAGTTCCTTTCAATGAAGACTTTGCTCCTGCTGGCATTGGCCTCCATCAAGAGGGTAGGGGACCTGCACGCATTTTCGGTCAACGATTTGTGCCTAGAGTTCGGGCCGGCTGATTCCCAGGTAACCCTGAGGCCCCGGCCCGGCTACGTGCCCAAGGTTCCCGCTACTCCCTTCAGACCTCGGAGGAGGCAGACCCAGCCCTAGTTTTGCGCTGGCCTGTCCAAGCATTAAGGTGCTACGTAGACCGGACACAAAGCTTTAGGACTTCAGACAAGCGCTTTGTCTGTTACGGAGGCCGGCAGAAGGGGAATGCCGTCTTTAAGCAGAGGATGGCCAACTGGATTGTGGATGCCATCACCTTGGTTTATCAGGCACAGGGTGTGCCCTGCCCACTCAGTTTGCAAGCTCACTCAACTAGAGGTGTTGCATCCTCCTGCGCGCTGGCTCGTGGCGCCTCACTGACAGATACCTGTAGAGCTGTGTGCTGGGCAACCCCTACGTTCGCTAGATCCTATGGCCTTTGTGTGGAGCCGGTATCCTCCAGTGTTCTCACCTCAAAAGGGTAGAAGCACTGAGAAGCCCCGGCTTCAGGTCGGCTTGCAAAACCACTCCACAGAGTCCATACTGTAGACCCTGTGGAGTTCCTCCGTCCCCTCGGCAGCCAAACGTGGCAGCGTGCCTCGCCAGTCCTTTCACTCGCTGATCCTCAGAGAACCGTTAGAAGGCTGGGTTTCCCTATTTCAGACCTAATTGGATTCTATGGTAAAGTCCACGGTAAGCCTTGACCCGTTTTTTCCCCCGGTCAGACTTCTGCCATTCCAAAGGGTGCTCACCTCCATTCTTCCATAGGCACTAGGGATGTCATATTGTATTGCTTCCGAAAAACCTCCTTCGGAAGGTTTGAGCTTCCGTAAGCCCCTGTTCCAAGTAGACGGGTACGTTTTCCCAGTGTCATACAGTCTTACTCTTTGGGTAGTGCCATAGTAGCAGTAGCTTGTCCTCTTGTGAAGCCCTGGCCTACGCCAAAAATAGGGGTGCAGGTGGCTTCCACAGGACACTGGAAGGGGTAGTAGCTGTGGCCCTTTGGTAGGATCCCCATTTCGTCGGTCCTCCGACGTGACGTCGAGAGGACCGACTGAAAGGTTATGTACCCGCTCGTTCCCTGAAGGGAGGGAACTTAGACGCACGTCCCGTCCCACAGTCTCCTGTACCACCGCTTTAGTCGGTCCGGTCCCGGCCTCGGCTCCTCACGACAACCTGAATATGCGCGTGCACCGCGCCTACTTATCCTCACGCGTCACCAAGGAAAAAAAAATGTGTTAACAGAGCAGGAACGCTTCACACTATTGGATTTTTTTGTTTCATTGAAATATTGATTTTAAAAGGAAGATCAAAAGACCTCCGTGAAAAAATGTACTAATAATACATTGAATTTACGTGTATTTATTATTGTTCCGAATTTAGACGGGACAAAAAACTAAATTATTAAGTTAAGTAATAAAAAGGTGGGTGAAGTGGACATTTGTGAATCAAACGTTGTAGGCCACATCTGTAACATTTGATTTTGAATTTGCTCGATGCTTTCAGTTAAAACTGCAATTAGCTATTTGCAACGTGCACAATGATAACGATATTAAAATTTGCGTTTTAAATATTTATTTTCCAAGAACAACACCATCAATAAATAACATAATATACATTTTTATATTGCACATTTTTATCAAGTGAAAATATGAAAATTCATACAGTCGGCAATATGTAAAATACAGAGACGTAATGTACAGAGTTGTGTTTCACGGCAACCCTTGGGAGAGGAGCAAAACACTGGGATTTTAGTATTGTCATTTATTGAACAGACGGCAGCCAGCCCCGCGCAACAACTCAGTAATTTTTTAAATTTTTTTTTTAAAAAAAAAAATCTGTTTGTTTGTTTTGTTTTTATTTTATTGTTTTATTTGATTTGAAATGGAAACAGCAATGCAATGTGCTTTATATACAATGAGTGATATTTTTTGCTTTCAACATGATTTCAGGCCTAATATTTCTTCTTTTTTTAAATCGTTCTGTAGTCTGGTGAATTCATGTCAGATTGTTTAAGTACCTAAAACAATTGTGTAATCATACATTAGATAAATATCCAGCCAGTCACATAAATTAAATAATTTTTTTTTTAAATGTAAGAAGGGTAAAATCTGTGACGCTAATCATTTCGAGTGAAAGTCAAAATTTTGGTTTAATACAATTTAAACGTGACTATGCGTGTTATGACAAAATATCTCACCATTTGATCTGTACAAGTGCTATTTTGCTATTTTTAAAATGTGGTTTTATGTAAGGCAGAATTCCGCCCAGTGACAAAAAATATATATATATGTATGCAGACAGAAATGCATGAGCAATTTGTCTGAAGTTTGGGGTTGTGTGGATAATCCCATTATATTGTGAGTGAAGAGTCTCTACTGGGAGTATTATGGAAATATCGGTTTGGATTTAATGAGACTGCTCGCATCAGCGGAACATCTCTGAGAGAAAAGTCTACCCAGACCGGCCAACGTTCCAATAAGAAGATTGGAAATAGGACTCGGTGGTCTTTTTTTTTTAAATAATAAAAAAAGGAATTCTCAGGTAACGAATACCACGTTTAATACTGTACAATCTACACACCGAGAACAATGCGAAATGCTCAAGGTCTTTTATCTATCTTGTCTAATGACTTCCCACAGCGGGTTGTTATGCTTTGACAGCGAGTCTCAGAACGGGAACTTTCTTACATTTCCACATTCAAAGGAGGTCCATCAAGGTACATGATTGGCAATTTTCGTCATAATCTTCACATTATTAACAGCAGAATTGACATTGTAGCAGTAGTGCAGGTTTTATGCGCCACACTCCTAGATCAGGGAGAGTCCCTCGAGCAGCAGCACTTTCAGAATAGCATCATTATCTTACGCCTGGTCCCTTAACCGATGCTAAAGTGGCACAACCAGTGTATATTCTCTTTACTGTGGTCCAGTCTAATCGAAAATAATATTTGCATACAGTTGTAATAAATAAATAATATTAAGAATAAATAAAATAATTAGGCCTACTATAATAATAATAAACCTACTCATATTTAAAAATCAAATAAAAAAATGACCGTTTTGCTCATTCTGTAACGCACTGTTTTAATACTGTGTTGTGACACGTTTAAAAGGCCTTCGATTTCCATAACAGTGTATTTTTTTTATATTTTTCTTAATATAATTCTGGGCGTTACAGGCCTTACTGGAATGCAAATGCTGTCCCTCAATTTAAAAATAATAATAATAATAATTGCATGTGCTTCAAATGAAGCAGTGTATGCCAGTACTAAGCTATCTATTGAGCGCGCTTTCTTCTCTCTGGTCCGGTGAGGGCACCGCAGTTTTGCTGAGAACTGCTGCCGAGTATGGCAAAAATCCGCTCTCGGACCTCTGCCCTGTCGCTGTGCAGGTGAAATCAGAGCTGGTGCTCCTGGAGCCCAGTGCGCTGGCGGCCTGACTGCTGTGGCAGCTGAGACATGAGCACGGCCCGGTAACTGAAGGCGCACTGACTGCCGCAGCGGCCGCCGCCGCCGCTGCTGCAGCCGCGGAGCTGTTCAAACCTGCCGGTGACTGGTATAGTCCTGGATGCCGGAAACTACACAACAGCTCTGGGCGCGAATATGGATGAGAAAGCGCACGGAAAGTATCAAGGGGACGTATAGAGGTAGCAAAAGGTGAAGAAGCGGCTCCTGAGGCGGCTGCCGCGGCAGCTGCTGCCGTGACACCGACATGGGGGTAATAGTGCAGTGGCATGTGGGGATGAAAAGGGTAAGGCAGACTTCCGGTGGCGGCCGCGTGCGTCATCATATAGGTGTAGAAGCTGGGATCGGCGGGATGTGGCCAGGACATGGCAAGCCGCTGCCGCTTGTCCTTCATTCGTCGATTCTGAAACCACACCTACACGCAGCCACAGAAATACACAGGTAACAATTAGGGATCAGGTGAACAGGGGCGAGAAGCGAGAACAAAACAATTAAACACTACCGTTTAGCATGGCCAAACAACCTCAGGACCTAAGCATTTCAAATAGTTTTTGTAAAGCTTTATGATCAGATGATAATTTGCGTCATTTACGAATCGACCAATAATTTTGTAAACCCTTTGGACGGTTTTTGTGGCTAATAGGTAACGTGAGCATGCACAGATGAAATGAGGCAGGTTTTTGCATCAGACAAAATAAAATAACAGATTTACAGTTATGTATGCTTAATACAACCCATATCGATGTGTACAGACTACACCTTCTCTGTAAACAATATCTAGGACAACGGATTCATTTTTTAGAGTGAGAATGTCCATATACAATTGCGTTATTTTGTTTTGTTTTGTAATCTATGCTGGTGGCTGTGAAATGTTAATATTAGCTAAACATTACAAATTAGGAAATACATATTTTATCTTGTCTGGGAAAAAGTAAACAAAATCAGACCGATACCTTTATTGTTGTTTCGGGTAAGTTTAATGAAGCGGCCAGTTCACATCTCCTGGGTCTTGAGACGTAGTTTTCCCTGTAAAATTCTTTCTCCAATCTTCCAATTTGTTCTCGGGTAAACGCAGTCCGGTACCTCCTCACCTGGTCCGCGCTCGAACTGCTGGAGTTACTGAAGGAACCGTTCATATTCGACGATGAACTTGTATTGGAGGTTCCTGAATTACTGTCGGAAAAACCTAAATCGGATAATGGAAGACATAAAAGACAAATGTGTAAACATTTTAAACATGCATATTAGTTTTTTTATCACTTTGATTTGTGCATTAAAATAAAATACACAAGCACGTAAAATAATATGTGTGATTGTATTTATAAATGTATAAATGCAATTCAGCTGAAATATGTTGGGATTACATTTAACTTTATTTTTTCAATCAAAATGATTTTAAACCAAAAATAAAAGCCTCAGAGCATCAACAATTAAAGACAAACGCATTCACTGGTTTATATATATAATTTTAACACTGCAAAATTCATGCAGGGCACACAATGCAATCACAGATATAATTTAATTCGTTTAAGGCAACGGTAAAAGACTTGCAAGCTTACAAAAAGTCTTTGGGGAAAATGCTGCCATAAAATGTAACATAACATATGAAAACCTACATTTGAAAAATTATAATAATAAAAAAAATAACTAATTCCAATGAGGGCTATATTTGAAACTTTGTGATGCCCACTCAAATTAGCATTTGAGCAAATTTATAAACGACTTGATCAAAGTTTCCATGCAAATTGTTTACCTTTGCTATTGTTTTCCTTCTGTTGGCTGAGACTGCCCGGTGAGCGATGAGACGGGCAACCCACTTCCACATCGCTGTTCATATCGGAGTCAGGAGAAACTTCAGGGTACAGGTTTATTTTCTTCCTGCTTTCGGAGGACGACACTTCTGTGGAGGAGGTATTGTCGCCGTGGTGGGTTCCGAATAAGCTGTCGATTTCGAACTTGCCTTTGGTGGGAATATCCCCGAGACTGCCATGCAGCGAGGCAGAAGTTATTCTCGGGCTGAGGCGACCTGCGTGCTGAGAATTTTCCAGGGCCTCAAGCACCGCGTTCCCGGCCGAGTCAGTGAGGTTGGAGAGCCTCTTTCCTGCCACTGGACTGTGTAGTCCCCTTTCCATCAGAATCATTTCTTTTCTTATCCTCTCCATCACGAAGTCGTGCAGAAAAAATCCAAAGTCCCAGGGCTGGTGCTCCGATGACTGGTGGCGGATCTAATCCGCATTCAGCTCAGCTGCCGCCTCTAAATAATATAACACCTTTATGAGCTGGAAGCAGAAAACTGAGGAATGCCAGTGCGG